>OY725324.1:44352317-44590968 GCA_963242795.1 Inga leiocalycina | reverse complement strand
TCTACACATCCATGGCTTTGTTTGGGGCAAAAAACACTCAATTTTGAACACCCCATTTTTCTTGACATTGACGGCGTGGTGTGTAATACCCTGAATTTTGAGACTCGAGGCTAGAGAATAAGCTTGAGATTAGTGAACTGTTAAGCCCTAATTTAGCAAGATCCTAAATTATGATTAAGAGATAATGACTCCAAAAGTGGATGTGGTTAGTGATAAATAAACCCTTTTGGAGATTATGGTGTGATTTGGCACCCGATATGATTCGTATGTGTTGTGAGTAGAGCTGAAACCCTGTATTTAAGTTCAATTATGGATTAACATCTAAATTGACTTAAAATATAGGGAAGGTGCATTGTGGAAGAAAAGGAATGATATGGTGTGTTTGTTGGTAATTCAAGAGGAATTGCCGTAATCAGGGGCAAAACGGTAAAGTTACCGACCAATTGGTCAGTTACCGAAGAGGAAACTCATTGGTAACTTCAAAATCAATGGTTAGGATTGATTTGTGCAAGAGATCAAGGGGTGGAATCCCATGTATGTGTGCCTTTGTGAGCTCATTGAGGTGTGACAAGATCTTGACACTTGGCACAATGTAAGCCCTTGGATCTTGGTCAATTTGTCAACTCTTCCCTCTATCCTATCCTCTCCTCCCTTATTTGGACGTCCAAATGGTCAAATGAGGGCCAAAAATCTGACCCTCTTCATCTTCTTCATCTCTCTCCTTAGCTTCTATGAACGCCCAAAGTGGAGGAGGAAAGAGAAAGAATCAAGGTGAGATTTAGCTTGTTTGTTGGCCTCTAATGTTCTAATCACCTTCTATAAAGTTGTTCATAGTGATGAGAGCTTCATCTCTATGGTTTTAGATTCTTGATTGGAGGTGTTTGATGGCTTGAGGAAATTTGGAAAGATGAGGAATCAAAGAATTGGCATTGGGAAGAGGAAGAGGTGAGTATTTGATGACTATTGACCTAACTATTGTAGTTATTGGTTGAGTATTGTGAATTGAGAATTTTGCCCTGATTTTATGGTATTTTCGTGTGGTATGTAATTGGATGAATTGGATGTTGTTTTATGTTGAAAATGGTGTCATGTTGTGGTATTTAACATTGGAATTGATTTGAATTGGATTGGACACAAAGGTTGTAAAACTGGAAATTCTGTCCAGTGAGAATTCTGTCTGGGCAGTCTGGTTGTGTGGACGTTTTGACTGGGAAAATAATTTCATACAATAATGAAACTTTCCAGTCTTGAATTTTACACCCCAAGCTTCAAAATGGACATATAATATGTGCCATTTCGTTTTGTGAACTGGCATTTATGTTTGCCCAAAGTTTGAGGTCGAAACTGGGTTTGATTCTGGAGCAGTAGTGGATTTTGGGGAATTCTGTATTTTTGTGGTGATTTCCAGTAATGGGTCATATTTTTCCTATGAAGAAGACTTAAATAGCTTTCATTTGGATTTGGAATCACCTCATTTCGATTTTTGTGAAATTAGTTATGAATTTCCTAAGTTGCCTTGGTTGCAGCAGAAAATCTTGGCTGAGCGCAAAAGTTCCTGTGCACGTTTTGGCCGCAACCAGAAATTCTTGGCTGCAACCAAAAACCTTCTGTGCGCGTTTTGGTTGCAGCCAGAGGGTTCTTGGCTGCAGCCAACCCCTATTTTCAATAGTTTGTGATTTTGAAAGGTGATTTCCAATCTAGTACGTCCCAATCCTTTAGGCTTTCGTTGAGCTTATTATAGCCACCTAAAGGGCGTGAATGATAACCAACCTTAAGTCATATGGAAGTAAGGATTTGGAATTTAGATTGACCCTATGTCCTTGATTTGGTTATAGGGTTGGATATTCGCCCTGATCGTGAGCAGCCGGAGCTAGAGCTTACGTGGAAAGAGTGTAGGGAACTTACCTCTCTTGCATGCTTTGATATTTGTGTTTGTGTATTGATGCATGTATTGCTTTGCTGGATTATGTGAAACATGTATGAATGATTGTAGCTTTGTTTCTAGTTATGCTATGGCCATGAGTGTGTTGTTAAAACATTGAGCACGCAGATATGTCATTGTATGAACATGAGTTATGTATTGCAAGCATGTCATGCATTAAACACATATCATACATGCATATAGGTATCTGTTTCCTACTGAGATTCTCTTGAATCTCACCCTCCCCTACCAACATTTTAGACAGGGTAGGTGGATCGAGGATGGAGCAAGCAGTCAAGGGCGACGGGACCCATTCGGGTTGTAATATTTTGATAGTTGGTTATCATAATTGGGATGATTTGTATTCGTATTTGGATATGAGTTGTATATATTGTGGAATGTATATTTGGTTATATGTTGAATGAGAATATTTGATTATGTATTTGGAATGAGCATTTGGGTACTTGTATTTGTATTTGAGGAGAACTGTGTAATCCCCATTCGAAGAACTGTAAAGGGTGGATGTGCCCTATGAATTCTATGTAAAGGTATGAACCCGGGAGTTGCCGAGATGATATTGTTGTACACTCTGATATTTGTATAAATGTGATATTCCACGTGATGTGGTTATATTCGAAATTGAATATGAGACCAGGTTAATTAGATTTTGAAACGTATTTATGAAAACCCCGTCTGGTAGATGGGTTTGTAAATGTTATTTAATTGTTATTGGTCTCTATTTCACTTTAATTGAGTATTTCGGATATAATTACAGAAGGGGGTTACATGGTGTAATCTAACCTGGATGTGTGTCCTCTGTATCTCAAAAGCTTCTCTACCTTTTGAGAGCTAAAATCTTTGTTTTTGGTTCCACATAGGTTCTAAAGACTCACCTTTAATAAATCAAAGAAGTGAGGAGATGACGAAGCTTTGACATGAGATAGATATATATATATATATATATATATATATGCGTGTACATATATATCCATAATAATCACAGGAGAAAACAGTCAAGAAGCTAGTATCATTTGTGTGCATATGGAGCTCAGGTCGAATGGCAAATCTAGGAAGAAGAGTAGAAGCACACAGAACACAAACGCATGTATTATTCAATATATACATTTAAGACACAGTTTCATATTCATATGGAGGTAGAGACAAAAAAACATTGTATACAATCATATGAAACAAAAAATATATATATACATGCGTGAGGCTTTCTAAAGAACGAACTGGGAGTATCATTTTGTGTAGCGAAAATAATTTCATATTGGCACCCCAAAAATATATTGTTGTACGCATTTGTGGGAAAAATTGAAGCAACATATATTTTATCATCATATAATCTCATATATATGATTGCATAGCGGAAATAAAAAATTATGATGGGATATAATTAAAAAATTATAACACATGTTTATTCACATAGAATGATCACAGCCTCAAGGATTAACATGCTCTAATGCCAATGAACAAAAATTATAGAGGGAGGGAGAGAACTGGCGTACCGGGATGAATCCATGTTCGGATCCGGGTCAAAGCTCCAATGCTCCATAATTATGCCCACACAATTATTAGACTACTAGAGCCTAATTGTGATTTACACAGCAGATCACCAGAACCAGAAAGATGGTAGGAGAGAAGAGATTGCCAGAAAGCTCAATGGCGGAGTGAATTGCAATCGAGGAGACACGCCCTATTTATAGTGGTTTATGGAGGTCACTAATTAGGAAACATGTGCACTCCTTCTTGCCCTCCAAGACAGCAATTAAATTAATTGATTCTCAATTAATTTTCTAATTATGGTGATTTGTTCCTCAATTAAAAAATCCATAATTATTGCTGAATTATTCCCCAATCTGCAATTAATACTGATTTTATTCTTATTTGATTAGACTACTTATATCCTAATCAAATAGTCCAGCCCATTAAGGGTGGACTTGGACCCAAAGTCCAACAGGCTATTTGTTTGAGAAATAATAGGGAAGACACAAATTAGCTTGCTGGATTAATTAGATGTTTTATTTTTGGTATTTACATTTTTTTTCTGTTGACAATATTAAATTATCAACAAAATTCAGATTTGGCAACTTGTCAAGAAATAATAGGAAAAACATAAATGACATTAATTAGGATATGTGGTCATAATTTAATAAAATTCATGTCCCTTTTAGTCATTTTTCATCTAAACTTGCTTTTCAAATAATAATCCAAACATGTTTAAGGTTAGAAAAAAAAATCACTTCTGTTACCGTCAATCCGAATATAAATCACATTTACAATATGACTTTTATCCTATCTTAAGTTTGTAAAAGTTAGATTGAAAAAAAGTCACTTCTGTCACCGTTAATACAAACAGGCCCTAAGGCATTCTTCAACGCAAGAGCTCATCACCTTCCTCGGTAGGCGCTTCCCAGATCTATCAAAGAAAATAAACTAGACACCAGCCAAGATATTAACGCAAGATAGAAACTCATTTATGATTATTGTCCAAGTTAATGTTGGAGAGAATGAATTTGAATGATCAGTCAGTAAAAATTTATTTTTTTATAAATAATAATTATATTTTATAATAGTTAATTTTTAAAATAATTATTTTTTTGCTAATTATATAATAATAACAGAATAACTTGATTAGAAACATAATTCCATGGGTAATAAGCTATACTATCGAGAAATAGTCCAACCAAGTGCAATTAATAATATGATTAGTTATCCTACATACTAAATATTTTACATAAAAATAACAACAAAAATACACAAAATAATCGATTATGAAACAAATCAATGCAGTTAAGGACCCGATGTAGTTTTACTCTGCTTAGCTCCCTATGAAAAAAACGCTGCTCTCTTCAGTTTTTAATATAATACATATTTATCTAATTTAATTAGATTAATGAAGTTAGTTGAGTTGGTTAGTATGACATGTATTTTCTAAAATACTCTAGTCATCTTCCTCAACTCTTTTATTCCTTATCCTTCTTGATTATTATTGAGGGAGTATCAATAGAAGTGAATTAGGAAAAAAATTTACAAATATGAAAATCATAACCTATATTTAGGATCATGATCTACTTCCCAATTATATCTTACATTAAGGACCGAAGGAGTAATAAGAATCAAATCAATGCAATTAAATTAATTAATTAGTAGCCAAATTACTTTTCTAACAAGTGTACATGGAATGCCATACCTACTTAACAGAAAGCCTATCTAATTGAATTTCCACCTGGGAAATAGTTTTCCTGTGGAAAATAGATAAGCAGTTATGGGATGCCCTGTTTCAGTTACTTGCATAAATCATCAGTAATATAATTTAGCAATTGCCCTATTATGGAATGTAATTTTAGAAGCTATTTTTGTAGGGCCATCATTTAATCATAAAAGTTTATGGCTATCACTTCTTTTTTCTGGCTACATTATTATAGCTAACACCTGAAACATCAAACCAGATTGTTTGAGAAGAAGGAAAAATAAGAATGGATATGACGAAGGTTTTGCCTGTGGATTGCATTTCAAATATTATTTCCTTAACATCTCCAAAAGATGCATGTAGATCTTCTTCTGTTTCATCCGTTTTCAAAACAGCCGAAGATTCAGATAATGTGTGGGAAAGGTTTCTGCCTCGAGATTACGAGGACATGATTGCTCAACCCTCATCATCCCAATGCTTCATTAGTTCTTTTAACAAGAAGCAAATTTTCTTTCATCTTTGTGATCATCCGGTTCTTTTGAATGATGGTGAAATGGTACGATAATAAGCTCTCAATTTTAGTTAATGTTTTAATTTTCTATGCTAATTGTGGAAGGAATTTTTGCATATGATATTTCTAATTTCTTGAATTCAAAAAAATATAATTTTTAAAACTATACGGTTATAAGATTGATTTGATTTTCAAAACATAAATATAAAATGTAATAACTTCTACTCTGTCCAATTTAGATGTAAATCTTTGGTTAAAAAAGAAAAGAAAGTTTAGATGTAAATCGTTCAAATGAAAAGGTCTCTATCAATATAGATATATGAGTGGAAATAAATTTGTGTTGATTGTATCATCTACCATATTCAATATGGGAAAATTTCAGATAATGATCACTGTAGCAAATTAACTTACATTAACTCCCAAAGAAATCTAAAATTTCACTGCAAACAAAAATAACCCTTTCAAAATCAAAGGGAAAACATTATGATTTGCAAGTGGCAAACACATCATGAATAAGTAGAATAATCCTATGAACAAGTGAAATTAATTTCTTAACAAGAATACATTGGAGCATGGTCAAGTCAAATTTCATTTGTAAGTAGTGAACACATCATGAACATTGAACAAGTGGAATTCCACTCTTTCACCGAGTACCATCCCAAAATTATTCATAGGACTATTCTACTTATTCACGATGGATTCGCTATTTGCAAATAAAATTTGATTTGATCATGCTTCAATGTGTTCTTGTTAAGAAATTAATTTCATTTATTTATAAGACTATTCCACTTGTCATAATGTGTTTGCTACTTGCAAATCAATTTGTATCTCTTTTAATTTTTAAAAGGGTTATGTTTGTCTTTTCAGTTCACAAATTGAATTCACTGCAGGCCCACCGAACTGCATTGAAATTTCAGATTTCTTTGGCCTCTAACATGAATTAATTTGCAACAGTGGTCCTTATCTAAAATTTTCCCTATTAATATTTTTGAATATGAGCTGTGTTAACGCAAATGGTCTTGTTTGCTGGGAATATTGATTGCTAAGTTATATTCAATTGCATTTTATTTTCCTGTATTTTACTATATATCTAACTAGAAAATGTTTTCGACAGAAGACGTCATAGTTTGTATTCAGTACTTGAAGCAACAATTTAATAACTTTTGAACCAGATCATTAGTTGCAAATAAAGTTGAAAAAAATTTTACACATACAATCTACTCAAGCACGTGCTACCGGGCCCTCTCTAGCATCCACAAATCAAAACAAATCTGTTCTGATTTTCCATGTAAAATGATCAAGAAATTAATTACAAATTTATTATGTTTTTACTATCATTATTCTTTAATACAAACCTATAATCATTATCATCCAAAAAGAGCATAAGAAATATTGTCATATGTGAAATCATTTTTCTTTTTATTTCATTTCATCCAAAGTTGTGCCATGTGGTCGTTTAATATTAAGTACTCCTATACTATATTTAGCAGAGTGTTGGCATAGAGAAAGAGATTGGTAAAAAATGTTGCCTACTTGGTGCAAAGGGCCTTACAATTGTTTGGGGAGACACAAAAGCTTACTGGCAGTGGATTTCTCTACCAGAGTCTAGGTATGATGATGCCCCTCCTTAATTCTATAATATGAGGGCTTTTTTTAGGGGGGATGACGGTTTTATCCAAAATAGCAATTTAATGATTAATGTGTCCCAAAATATTCCAAAGGATATGTAATGAGTTTCTGGTATCTATTTATTCATATCTGCAGCGCAATATTCTAGATAGATATTTCCAGCTCATCCTTTTTCAAAGTGTTTTGAAACCTAATATATAGTCATTAAATTGATTTTTTGGGACTTAATGTTATTCTTCCTATTTTTAAAGCTGCGTGAAATATGATTTTCTATGCAATTGATATATTTTGATTCTATATAATAAATATGTGATATATTGTTTTTTGCAACAAAAAGTTAAGAGTAACATTACAATTACCAAATCTTATGTTACTTAATTCATTATATACAATTTACTAAAAGAAAAGATAAAAAGTAAAAATAAAAATTGTGATGAAATTTGTAATAGAATTATTTTGGTGTAAAATGCCTATTTTTTATACTTTTTCTGATCCTAAATGTAGAAATTAGATAACTAATTTCCATATATATATATATATATATTAAGAAAATTAGTTCAGCAATTACTTGTTAAAAAAAGTATGCTAGTTTCCTTATTAAAATACAGTATTATTTTTAATCATTTGCTTTGAAAATAACTGAGTTCATGGGCTTATGTTTGAGACAGCTTAGCAAATAATGTTATGGATTGGATGAAAATAAATCTTTTGTGATCCAAATTCTATTGTTAAAGTCGATTTTCCAGAAAAATAATTCAACTCCTCAAAAATAGTAACAATCTTTTGGAAGAAATACACACACACATCTAAATATTTGTATTTGTTAGAAAAAACAAAAACAAGCACTCTAATTAAGATGAGTGAATTGAGTGTTCATATAAGATTATTTTTATTTATTTTAATACATTCGTATTTGCAGATTTAATACGGTGGCGAAGCTAAACTACGTGTGGTGGCTTGACATAAAAGGAAGAGTAAAGGCAAGTAAAGTTTTGTCGCCAGGAACACTATATTCTGCATTCTTCGTGTACAGACTAGAAGGTGAACATTCCATGGGGGAGAGATTTGTAGAGATGAGTGTGAACAGTGAAGGAAGTCTTAGTGGGTCCCACAGAAGAGTGATCTTAGACCCTAATTCGACGAATTCAATAATGAGGAAGAGAGAGAGAGTAGGGCACAAGAGAGAAGATGGATGGATGGAGGTTGAGATGGGAGACTTGTTTATTGATGAACAGTATTATGGAGGCGAAGGCTTCACAGAGTTTAGGCTATGGGAGACTAATGGCTATATCAAAGATGGCCTTATTGTTGAAGGAATTGAGTTCAGACCAAAACGTACTTTGTGAATATATATATATATATATATATATATATATATATATATGTATATATTCTGTAGTGTAATTCAGTTGTAAATATTGGGATTGGCTAATTTGTAAACATTCTTGATTCTACTGCCTCCTGTGTTTAATAAAAGACAATATTTTTAAAATGGGAGTGGTGATGAAATTGTTAAAGATATTGGTTTAGAGTTAATTATTTTTACGACAATAACAAAAATAATGTACTTTGGGACAAGCAAAAGTATTGCAAAGGTGCATAGCGCACGCCGGACCATGGATTACCCCTTTTGAACCAGCAAGCTCTTGCCAAAGAAACTGCCAATGTTATCGTGTCATTTGAGCCAACAAATATTCTTCACAATCATACTAGAATTCAAACTCAATTTATGGTTTTTTAAAAAAAAAAGAAAGAACAAAAAGAATTCAAACTCAATTTAGAGGGATTAGGGGCCGTGTTTCCCCTTTCTCAATGCCCCTCAAATTTTCTCAACTTCCTAAATATTTTCCTGGTTTCTTTTAATCATTAGATTTTAATATATTATAGGCAAAAAAATGGTCTAGTTTTCAATTTTTTTACTATTTTTCTGTTTTCAATTTTTTTGCTATTTTTCAAAGAAAAATATTCTAAATTATAAAGAAAATACATAATTTTGGAGTACTTTTTCTTTTAAAAATCATAAAAAGTTGAAAACTATACATTTTTTTTCCCATAATATATCAAAATGCCACTCATTTTATTTAGAATCTAATGAGTAAAAGAAACATATAAAAAAAACATTTGAGAAGTTGGGAAAATTTGTATAGCCTTAGGAACCCCAGTCCATTTTGGGGACGGTTAAGAATCTGCATATCAGTGTGGCTTCATTGGGACTCGTTTTGCAATTTACCAATCTTGCTTTCAAGATTCATGCTATTGATAGAAATTTTGGCCACGGAAATTTTTATTCCGAAAAGAGAGTGTCGAAGGTTTCTTCTGATGAGAGATAATATTAGAGCACTCTGGAAACAGAAACCAGAAATTTTCAAACCGAAAAGGGCGTTGGACCAGAGTGATACACATGAGTTCTCAGCATAATTGGAGCATGATCAGAAACAGATATAGGAAGAGTTTGCAATGAGGAGTGAGGAAAAACTTATCCAAGAAGAGTGACAAAAAGGCCTTATAGTCTTTTCGAGAACCAAATCTGTACCCATTCTCTTGTTTTGTCCAGGTAAAACCATCCTCCATGTGGTCTTATATCAAAGAAACCACCCTGAGTGAGAGTAGGTGTTTCAGGGCTGAGGCTCCCATTGTAGATGACGAACAACTTGATGTATCATTGAGATCACCACTTTGATCGAAATCTCCAATAATTAACCAAGGTTTGTTCATGGTCGACGACAGATATTAAGAAGCCATTGTCATAGAATATGTCTCTGACCAACATAAAAAATAGGGAGAATGACAGTGAAGTCCCAAGGAAGAGGAGAAATGAAGAAATGGTCCCTATAGATTGCAAAATGAAAAAATGGTCCCATGGAGTTGTCAATACAGGCTCCTGGAGTTGTTAATGACAACTCCAGGAGCCTGTATTGACAACTCCATGGGACCATTTTTTCATTTTTTTCCTTGCATGGGACCTAAGTGTAAATCTCCCTAAAAAATAATAATAATAACCATACAGAAAAGTTGTCCTACTATGGTCTATGACATTAACATTCATACAAGGGCACATTTCATCGGGTCTAAGAAACCCATTATGATTAAACCCAAAATAAGATAAGGCCTAAAAGACACCATTAACCAGGTCAAAAACAAAATGACTTTTTTTTTTTCTAAGCATGCAATCCTATTCGAAACACTATTAAGCACTAAATATAGGCATCTCTCCCAACGGAGATTCAAACCTTGATTCGTCATGTTATGAGAAACTAACCCATTCCATTAAACACAACCCTATTAGTAAAAAAAATAAAAGGGACACCATTAACCCAACAAAATGCATCTTCAAAGTCCATGAGGGTAAAGCTTCAGTCCATGGTCCATCAATTATTGTGTATTGTGACCAAATTCTAAGGGCCTCAAGATATGATATAATACTTAAATGGCCCACTACATAGCCCAAGCCAGAAACTTGGCTCAGTCTCCATTGAGATAGCACCTGCTATAAGCGTGATGTGGGAATGTTGCATGGCCTAGTGATGTAGGTTTCGGGGCTCATCAAAACCCCATCACATCTACATCGTTTAGATTGTGTATAGGTGTTTTAAATTTAAAACTTTTGTCTTCATCTTTTTAGAAAAAATTATTTTAGTTGGCACATAATGTAAAATGAAGATATTCTCTTAACTATCCTTTTTATTTTAAAATCATCAATTGAAAATCATTAAATCTAAACTATTCCTATAAGATTTGAACTTCTAAATATCTGGTGAGTTTTGGTGCTCATCTAAACTGGTTTCCCTTGAGGGTTTTCATTCAAATGTCCACTCGCAGATAGATGCAGTCGCAAAAGGATGGATTATCAAATCCATCCGCGCTGAGTATGAGTGCGTCACATTTACATCTACAGGCTTTAGTGGAACTTGAGAATATGGGATTTAAATCCCCACTAGGCTAGTTTGTTTTTAAGCTCTTAGGGCAGTTCCCCTTCTTTTGTACAAAAAATAAAAAAGGAAATGTGTAATTTTAACAACAAACTTTTCTGATAAAGGGTATCTGAAACCATTAATTTTTTTTATGCTAAAATTAAACAAACTTTAAAAAATGAAGTAATTTTGACACAACTGTTAAGTGACAATATTGTATAGGACCCATATAACGTCTAATTATACCCACTTAATCGTTACGTTAACATTGCCTCATTTTTTAAAAGTTGTGTGTATTTTAGCACCCAAAAAACTTAATGGTAGCAAATGCCCATATAAAAAATATTTGTTGTTAAAATTGCATCTTTGAAAAAAAAAAAAAAAAAAAGGAAAAAAAGTCCACTGGAGAAGCTGTAACCATATCACTTGAACTTCCAGATTGCGATTTGGATCTTCGCTGGATAGATGGAATTTCCTAATTGCGTCTCTGTTTTCTTCCCAGCTGTATTTTCTATTATTTATGGTGAAGACCTCAATGCACCTTAGCTAAAGGAAATTAGCCAGATGGCTGAAAAGGAAAATACTTGCCACAAGAAATTGCTACATTAATTAAAACGCTTATGGTGTAGTTTGAACGGAGCATTCAAACTGGAAAAGAATTTTTTGGACCCCTTTTTATTAGTTAATAGTTACTTAGTTATTGAACAAATTCACCATGCTTTTTTTATCATCCTGATACATCCTGAATTTTCAAAATAACCAGAGGAAAATGATATAAGTATGGATGAAATATAAACCAGCGCATCATTTAATCACTTTCTTATGTTTTCAAAGTACTTAATGCAACCAATAGGTTAGATATAGCGAAAAAGGCTAATATCTCATAATGTTATAAAAGGGTTCGAACTCTAGTTGAGAAAGACGCTCAACCTAATAATGCCTCAAACATAATTGTTTTTCACAAAAGATTGCACGTGTTTAACAAAAAAAAAAAAAAAAAATCTAAATGCTGAAGATCCAATTTTTTTTCCTCCAGAGCAAAAGATCCAATTAATAGCACAAGACATTCAGTACTAAAAGTTGGACTGACCAATAGCCAAAGCTAATTAAGACAATGGTCAAAAGGGTCGGTCGTTTAAAACAAGGTTATACGATTCATTCAAAACAATATATAAATATATATATATATACACACACACACACAACTCTAAAAAAAATAATATTTAAATTAAAAGGTATTAGTTAATATGTAAATGGAATATTCATATATAAATCACATCCAAGCAAAAAAAAAAAAATTAATAAAATATAAATTAAATATGATGGACGGCAACTTTCTGAAAACTCAAAATGATGTCATTTTAGCCTCAACAAAAAAGAAAAATATACTTATGATCCAACCCAATCTTAAAACTTTTAACCCATCCGACCAGTTTACTAATAACCAGATCAATAGACTGACTCACCAAACGATGAATGGTCATGCCATGCATTCAACTAATGTAAAAGGTTATTAAAATATTATTTAGGTTAGTGTTTTACTGACTATACTACCAGCTGAAGCAATCGTACATGGATTTCTCAAATTTATTTTTTGAAAAATAAATGCTAAAATTGCTAAAGAAAAATTTTTTATTGCAAAATTTATTATTAAACTCGTTAAGGACCCAAATCATTCCTTCTCAGTGAATGCGACTCTTCTTCAACTGTATACACCATATTTTCAGTTATATGTAAATATCCTCTATCTTACCCATAGATAAAGATATGTTGCACAATATAAACAAAAATGGATAGTTTGCACACATGAAAAGAGTTGCACTTACTGGAAACATGTTGCACATAAATACTCAAACGAATTTTAGATACTTTAGAACAATAAATTTTGTAACAATAGATTCTTCTGTAATTTTCCCAAGATAAGTATTTTTTAGCTATAAACAGATATTTTTTTAAAAAAAAAGAGTTAATTGTATATAAGTGGAATGAAGAAGACAAAGTAATGACAGGTTTGGGCTTTAGAATTGTTGTATATCTGACTTGATTGATGACAGTTAACCATACGCAAGTATGACCCCTTAATTAAGCATAATAATAAATATTTGCAAGATGCACTATCATCTTTCAGATTGATGTTTCACAACTTTAAAGTTCTGTCATGAAGCTACATTTTCAACCCAACAAAAATCAAAAAGGAAAAGATGGGTGATAATCAGTTTCAATTTAAATCAGGCTTCATGCTGCAGAAGGTCTCTTATATCCATCATCCATTCTCTGTAACATGGTCACCTTGAATTTTCTTCAAGTTTATTTGATATAGGTTTTTCTCCTAAATCTTCTCTCTCTTTCCTAATGAATCAAACTACACCAAATTTACAGATCTTTCATTTTGGGGGGGGGGGGGGTCAAAGAAGCAAAACGCAAAATGCAACAGGCAAATAATCTCTACTTGCTTTAACTTCACCTTATCACAAAATTAAATGAATCATATCATACTATCTACTTTTAACCACAAATATCAGTTTATTGAAATCCAATCACAAACCAGAGATCCAAATAAGACAAGGATGACGTTTTCAACAAAACAGCTCAGTGCTTTTTCACAACAGGTCTTCAAAACCTTCACAGAAATGTGAAATGTACAGTGAAGAAGCCTCACTATATATACACATATATAGAGGTGAAGATGAAGTTCAGAAATTGCCAGCAAAATCCTCAGTAGAGATATTAAGTTCATCAACTTTAATTGTCACTCGTGCCAAAAAAAATAGAGGAAGAAGAAGAGAGTTAGTAACGATTCTTCAACCAATAGGCAAAGGGCGTGAACAATCCCTTTTAAAATTAAAAATAGAGGAATCTGCACAGGCTTACATATATCCCACCAAATATTAAACAAAAAATGTAAATGAAAATAGGAAGGAACTACAGCCAAAATGTAATCTCAAGTATAGCAATATGATTCCCAAAATATATTTCCACTAATAGTCCTTTTTAAGTGGAAAGAGAACGCTTCAAAAGCATGTCATAGATGCTTCCTCCAATATTATAAAGCCTCCAACATATCATGACTGCATTATGCTACAACTTTTCTTACACTTGTGATAAAAAGCACAAAGAAATGAGCTAGCAGTTAAAGAAGAGGTATGGCCATGCCAGCGTCACCCTCAAAATGTTAGAAACAAGAATGCAAGAAAACTAATACAAGAACAAAAATAACTCACTGCGAGAAAAATACGCGTTTAATTCGGTGAGAAAACAGGAATCAAACTTTAGTGTGCTATTTTATTAAGGTTGCATAAGAATAATAATACACTGCCACCAATCAGCATATGGTCTATCAGTCATAAATGCTACAATTTCTGGAACTAAAACAATTACATTCTGGAAAAAGAATGAGAGAAGAATAGTTTGTTTGATATTTGTTACAGGTTCCAGGGAATGATCTCCACCAATGACAAAACTTCTTCAGTGTAAGAAACAATGTCCCTCCATATATGGCATCATCAAGACAATATGAAACACAATATGTTCGTCCAACTAAGAGAAACACTAAAAGGAAAACCACAACAATCATAATGAACAATAATTCAATGTTCCTACCACACAGCTAAGGGAGTCCATCAACCAGAAGCTTTCTTCCCACCAGAATAGTAATTGAGGTACCACCTAACAAATTTCTTCAAACCAGTCTGTAGATCTGTTGTAGGCTTATACCCAAGCTGTCTCTGAGCCAAGCTAATGTTTGCATGAGTAAATTGCACATCACCATTTCGTGGCAGCTTCATTATGTTTCGCTTTGCCTTCACCTTCAAGAGCCTCTCCAAAATGCTCACAAGTTCTGTAACTGGCACAGGTGAAGTATTCCCTAAATTGAAAACCCTCAATTGAGCTGGCCCTCTCTTCTTCCCACCACTGCCAGTGCTCTTCTCCGCAGTATCCAATGCTCCCAAGCAACCCCTCACAATGTCATCAATGTATGTAAAATCCCTCGCAACCGTGCCATGATTAGCAGCTTCAAATATGGAAATCGACTTCCCTTTCAAAATATCTCTTGTGAAAAAGAAGTATGCCATATCAGGCCTACCCCAAGGTCCATAAACAGTAAAGAATCGCAATGCTGTTAGGGAAAGGCCATATATATGATTATATGTATGAGCAATTTCTTCCCCAGCCTTCTTAGTTGCAGCATATAAGCTAGCAGGCTGGTCTGTTCTATCCTTTTCCGAGAAGGGTACCTTCGTATTAAGCCCATAAACAGAGCTAGATGATGCCCAAACTATTGCAGGTTGCGGATTTACTGATTTACAAACTTCAAGTAGATTGACAAAACCAGCAATGTTACTATGCACATAGGATCCAGGATTTTCCATTGCATACCTCACGCCAGCTTGAGCAGCCAGATGCATCACATGGGTAAATGGTACAACTTCGAATAGCTTCTTAAGAAGCGCTGAATCGTTGATATCACCTTCTACAATGTACACACCGGTGCGTTCTAGAAGAGCATGACGAGCACGTTTCAGAGAAGGATCATAGTAATCGTTGAAATTATCAAGGCCAAGTACTCCATCACCCCTGCGTTTGAGAGCCGCCGAGACATGAGTGCCGACGAATCCGGCGGCTCCGGTGACCAGCACCGATATCCCATTGCGAGACCTCACTTTCGCAGAAGAACGAACCCTCTTCTCCCAAGCGGAACCACCCCAACCGCTCGTTCTTAGGGAACGGCGAGATGGATCTGAAGGCAGCGACCCAGATGGCGGCGATCGGAAAAAGAAAATGAAGATCAGACCTAAAAACACGAAAGACCAAAACGTGAGCTTCGCGAGAGAGGAATGCCATCGAACCCTGTGAAAATAGGGCGATTTTTCCATCTTGAACTTTCCAGGAGTGGAGGGAGGATCATCTAAATGTGACATTTATGCAAATCTCAAAGGAAAACAAACACACACTACTCTTCTTTCTCCTATTTCTTCAAAATGTGGATGAAATCTTTCACCTCTCTGCTCTTGGAAATCGTTAGGCCTAGGGTTTCAGAATCTGGGAAACATGAAAGGAATAGTGTTCAATACAAGAAAAGTGAAGAAATAAAGTGTTGTTCTAGCTCTTTATCCTCGCTGTATTGTAGGAATCTTCTTGTTTCTTGGAGAGATGGGTTGGTGAATGGTGATGATGCTGGCCACTCTTATGGGCATATAGATTTACAGACAAATAAAAGAGATTAAAGATGGGATTTTTATTTAAAAACAAATTAACAGCTGGAGAGGAAGAGGGAGAGAAAAGATAGGTCAGAGAGTAGAATATGACGGAAAATCTTTCAAACGACGAAGATGGATTTGGATGGTTAGCGCAATAAAAGGAGGAACAAAACAGTCCATGGGAGGAAGAAATGCAAGTGGCGGATCAGAATTCAAAAGACTAATTTCAAACAAGTCTAATAAATTTCTATTTGAGAGACTAATTTTGATTGGATGGATGGCCTTGGATTCTAAAATTTATCAAAAATCCTTTTTTGTTTTTGTGAATTTACTTCATCTCCCATGAAGATCGGGATTTAATTTGGGGATTTGAACTTTGAAGAGCATAACGAGTGGTTTGTAAGATTAGGAGATTATGAGAATGAGGAGAGTTTTGCTATTTTCATCATTTCTAAGTTAAGAAAATTATGGTAATTATTTTATATCTAATTAAATATTATTTATAGTTTTATTATATATTTTTTATTGCTAAAATATATGAAAACTCACTAAATTTTGAGATCTCCTCAACTTCTAAAAATTTATATTTAACCTCATTAATATTTTTAATTTTAACATTAAAACAAGTACGGTTAGTTCACATGGTAACTAAAATGAATTAAATAAATTTTTTTTCCCAATGCTGAATTAAATCAATTTAAACCACAATATAGCAAACCCTCAATCATTAGGCTAGTTGTACTTTTTTTTTAATGGAATATAACTACATTTTTTATGAAAAAGCATAAGCTACAAAATATCTTAATAGTATACACACAACATATAGGAGTAGGACAAAATTTAAGGAACAGTCATAGTCTTAGTAATTATTTTTGTATGGGATTGCTTTACAAATTTACAAAGTATAGGAAATTTGCTTGAGTGATCTATTTATTGTTGTCTGAGAGTGAAAGTCATAACATCTCTTAATGCCATTAGATGCAATTGTAGGATTCCAAGTTTAGTATGATGAGCTAAGAGTCACTCATGAAAACTAATGTGATCAAAGAATATTCAGATATATATGCTTCTCGATTCCCTCCTTGAGTTGTTGACACTAATGCCCCGTTTGGTATAGAGGAAGCGTTTTTTAAGGAAGTGGAAGTGGAATTAGAAGTGGAAATGGAATTGGAAGTAGGGATAGAAGTGATATTAAAAGTATGTTTGGTATAACGGTGGAAGTGAGATATTATTTTAATTCAATATTTATAATTATGTCATAAAAGTACCAAACTAACCCTGGCTTAAAAAAAAGTTATCCCCTTCCTATTATTGATTCCTCTGATTCATCCCCTTTTTCATTGTTTTAAACTTACTTCGTGGAGCCACCAATTTTCTATACCCCACCAACTCCAGCCTTCGACAACTTCGATGATCTCAATTTTCCCAACAAAATCCACCACAAGATTATTAGCTCCTTTGCTTTGCTTTGCTTTGCTATCTGCTCGAGATTCCTCTTCGGCTATTTCAGGAGAAGGAGCTTGGAGTAGTAGCCGGGGGAGGATCGTCAAGAAGATTTTCTCGATGAGGAAGAGGGCCCTGTGGTGGATCCAAGCGAGATTGAGATCGAGCTTCAGTGAGTCGCGGAGCCGTTGTGCCTCGCCGTCGCTTTACTCGTTGTCATTGTGCCTTGCCATCGATCTACTCACCATCGCTGTTTAAGGGGGGGTCACCGTCATCGGAAGGAAGGGAGGAGGCTATCTAGTCGGGAAATGCAGAAATATAAAGCAGGGTCATGTGGTCAATTGGTAAAATGCACGAGGGTATATTGGCCAGAAATTTTCACTTCCATGGAACCCAGTCCACTTCCATGGGTCTAGCTAAAGAAGTGAGTTTCGTCATTTTGATGGAAGTGACTTCCATCATGGAAGTGAGTTCTAATCTACCAAACAACATAATTTTAGCATTCCACTTCAACTCACTTCTCAGAGCTTAATTCCAACGTACTAAATGGGGTATAAGGGTCTGTTTGGGAACCTGTTTGGGTTAAAAAAAAAGCCCATCTGGTCACTAAAAGCTCCAAAAGCCCATTTGGTGTGTTTGGGAAAACTATTGGGATGGCTGGGCTTATGGAAAAAATGGAGCTTTTGTGAGAAGCTGATCCAAGTAGCTTCTCCCCTAAATCCGAACGCGCTGTCCAAACTGGTAAGGGTGGTGAGCAATCGTTGGCAATCATTATTGCGGCATTCAAACTCTCAGCTACCTTCTCTACAAATATCCTTTCTCAATTGTGTGACCACTGAAGATATTAAAATCTCCTCTCAGCTGCCTCACATACCGAAGTTGAAGCTTCATCGTCGTCTTTCGATCTTCAACACAGCACATGGCGCCGTTGAGTGGAAGACCCTGACGGATATCCCAAGTGGAGGGTGAATCGGTAGGTAGATCTAATGGGTTGTCCTTCGGTTGGCCAGATCTCCTTATATGTGGGTGTAAGAATGTGTGGTGGCCGGAGCTCGTCTGGTGGCCGAATCTGCTTCTCTATGATTTCTTGTGCTATGCTTAGACTTGTTTGTGCCTTCCTCTGCTCTGCTCTATGCTTTGGCTTGGTTGCAGAGTGAGTTTGTGTAAGCTGTCTTGCTGTCAGGAGTGTGTTTTCGTTCTCCTCCTTCGTGCTTCAAATCTCTAGCCAGATCTGCTTCAAATCTTCAGGCCGGTTATCCTCCTCCTCTGTCGGCATTGTGATCTTTCAAGTAAGTTTTATTTTGTTTTCACTTTCTTCTATGTATTCAAGTGACCCCAAACCGCATGCTCCTGAATGATGTAATCATCTTCCTAATATGCTTGAAATGGATTAATTTTTCTAAGACAAATGTCATTGTCTCAATGTCAAGTGGTTCAAAATAGTTCATTTGTTATGTTATCCGATCCATGTTAAATAAATACAAGGTCTTGCTAAACAAGCAAGGAGTTATGGCAGTCTCAAAGCAAACATGCAATGAAAATTCAAAGATAAAATTGTCACAGTCCCTTAAATTGCTTTTGGTTACATAGGCAAATGGCTTGTAATTACATTTATAAATGCATCCCCTGAACTCAGATTATCTATTGGATATGATTATTTACATTATTAGTATTGCTATTATTCTTGGATTCTTTGCCCAAATTACACAATACAACATTTCAGCACCAGCCCCTTTTGATCAATCTTGCCATCTTCATTACCTACAAGAAGTCATGTAGGATCGTTAAACTCCATCCACCAGTTCTGAGACTAAAAAATAAAATCAACAAAGATGAACTAGTTTCACATGCTTCTTGATAAATTTCATTAATTTCACATCAGCAGAGAAGTCCCCTTCTCTGTATTTTTACCAGGGTCTAGGATGTTAAACTACAACTTGTTTGCTGCCAAATGAGAATACAATAATAGTAATAGATATTTAATGGCAATTGAATTTAATCCAGTGTCTTGGTTGACACAAGTCATGTTAATCCTTGATTGAAATCTTATAGATGGTGGATTGTCTGGATAATCCTTACCACAGAACAATTTCAATTGGTAGATATGCCCTTCATGAACGATCTAGTTAAAAATTATATGGAAAGGAAAAACATAAAATCAATATATTTTTGGATGAAAAATAAAATTAGTATGTGCATCTCTTGAATATTTCTTACTTCTCATATTTTTGAAATTATTAGTTTCTTCTTACTTATTGCAAAAACTTGAATTCTTCTAAACGGGCATTGAATAAAATAACTTTCAGGTTCATCCCAGTGCCTTGAAGCTAGGTCAGCTGCCTTTGGTTTCTGGTTGCATTGTCGCTGCTGAGTAAGCCAATGTAAGTGGCATTCCATCATTTGAAAAAAATGGAGATCATATTGATTTAATACTCTTGGAAAATTCTTGCGAAAACTTGAATGCTTCTTGTTCATTGCAAAAACTGTTGTGTTAATGGACTATGGTTCCTATGTTTCTTGCCAAGTTTATTCTTGAGCTTACCTAATGAACTCTGGTATTAATAGTAATTATGAATTATTATCTCTATATTTCATCCAAGAAAACAAAAAACTTCATGAAATCCAAATGCTTTAAAAATAGTACTGCATGCCTAGACTCGTTGACATGCACTTTTTCCTTTTAAGGATTTCATTGTCATGTTGCACTTTGAAAGTTATTTTCAATGCCTCTGTATATGTGTGTGTATTATGCATTGTCATTTCTTGCTGAAATTTTCAATTAATTTCACCTGTGATATCTGTTTTTTCATTATGGTCAATTGTCGCCATAGAAATATGAACAAGGGTAAAGATAAAGCATCATGGGATGTGAGTTGCACAGGGATTTTCATCTAACTTTGTATTGAACAAATATATAAGAAAGAATGTCTAGATAATCATTCATGAAGAATGGGTGGAAGAATATTTTGTCCAGATTTAATGAAAAAACAGGAAGGTTGTATGACAAGAAACAAATGAAAAATCGGTGGGATAGATTGAAGAAAGAATGGAAGGTGTGGGACAAGTTGTTCTCAAAAGAGACTGGTATTCAATATGACTCTACAAGGCATACGGTGATTGTAGAAGATGAGTGGTGGGAGAGGAAAATACAGGTACAAAATTGTTGTTGTTGTTGTTAGTGTAACCCCCCTTCTGTAATTATATCTAAAATGCGGAATTAAAATGAAATAGAGATCAATAATAATAAAAAACTTATTTACATTCCCATCCTTAAGATAGGGTTTTTACAAACTCCTTTCACAAACACTTTAACATGGTCTCACAATCATATTTCAAATACAATTACTTCGTGAAGATAAATCATATTCATATAAATATCAAAGTGCACAATAATAATCCTGGCAATCCCGAGTTCAAACCTTTACTAAAGATTCATAGGACACATACGCCATTTACAATCTCCCAATATATACGACCAAACATATACAATTATACCAATATATAACGATAACTAACAACTAATGTACTTGCCCATAAGGAGACCTAGCCGCCCTTAGTTGCTTGCTCCATCTTAATCCACTTGCCCGTTCTACACTGTTGGTAGGGGAGGGTGATATTCTGGGGAATCTCAGTAGGAAAACAATACTAATATGCATGCAAGATAAGTGTTTAATGAATGACATGGTTGCAATACATAATTCATGTCTAGACAATGACATATCAGCATGCTCAATGTTCAAACAATATACTCATGGCCTAGCATTAGTTGAAACAGAGCTTCAATTACTTATGTATGTTTCGCATAATCAGGCAAAGCAATAACATGCATAAATACACTAACACAATTATCAAATACATGCAGGAGAGGTGAGTTCCCTACCCTTGTTCTTTCCACGTGTGCTCTAGCACCAGCTACTCGCGATCAGGGAGAATATCAAACCCTATAAACCAAATCAAGGACATCGGGTTATTTTCCACTCCAAGTTCTCACTTTTATAACACTTAATGTTGGTTATCATTACTATTGCTTAAGCCCTCACATATGGCTCTAACACAAGTCCTAAAAGGGTCGGAAGAACTATTCTAAAGATCCCCTTTTGGAAGCACAAGACATGATTTTTCACTATTGCACTCGAGTGAAGATGGCCTCGCTCGAGTAATAATGTACGAACACTCGGGTGAAGAAGACCTCACTCGAGTGATGGTACGGTCAACACTCGGGTACTCGAGGTTGAAAGACAGCGAGTGCATACTCGAGAGCACAAGAAATCTTAGAAGGCTGCAATACTCGAGTCCAGAAAACCATACTCGAGTGATAGCCAAATGCTTACTCAAGTACTAAGAAGTGAAACACAGAAAGTGAGGACCCGAGATGATAGTTCATGGTGTCAAATACACCTACACTCGAATGAGAACTCACAATACTTGCAAGTGAGACAACACTCTTGCCTCTACACACAGAAGTGCAATATGAAACTGAAAGCAAAAAGGGAAAATACACAATCGCACTGGAGTGAACCCATCCCCCACTTGAGTGATGTTCATCCCGCACTCGAGTGATGCTATCAGAAACCAGAAAAAGCAGGAAACTGACAGCGCTTCCCAAACTTCCCCCAAGTGATTCCAATATACCCAAAACCTCAACCAAAGCTATTCTCACATAAAACACCCAAGGAAACCAAGGGAACCATCAAAGCTACCAAATTTTTATTCCATTATCATGCTTTGGTTTTGGGCAACATAAACATTAAAATCCCAAAATCATCCAAACAAGACATTTCAATCCTGAATCTATTCTATCTATCCCAAACTCACTATAAGGTACCATTTTCATGCCAATGACATACCAAATACCCAATAACACTCAATTTCGAATTTAAGGCTATAATTACCAAAAATTTCAAACTTCATCAAATGGCATGAAACATAGATATAAAAGTTTGATTCACCTACCTCTTCAACTTTTCCAAAGACACTTATTGATTCTCCAACTACCAGTGTAACCCCCTCAAGGTAATTATATTCGGATTATGAAATTTAAGTGAAATAGATATCAATAAGACAAAAATCACATTTATAATCACTCATCTCCAAGAAATGGGGTGTCCAAACAAAACGTTTAAGAACAGAATTGATCTAGTCTCACATTCACTTTCGAATACAATTACCTGTACAATCATATCACATAATAAATATCAAAGTGCGTATCCAAAATCCCAGCAACCCCAGGTTACTTGTATATATACAATGGGTTTCAAGTTTCCCAAATATGGGGATTACATACCCAAAAGATCCATATTTACAATCATATACATGCAGTAATCCCAAAATCCAAAATCTAAAATAGATAACCAATAGTCCAAAGTCTAATATGTCCCTACTAGCCCTAACTATTCCTGGTTGGCCTCTTTCCTTTCGAGCCACTTGCCCTGTCTGAAAATGTTAGTCATTGGAAAGAGTAAGATTTTAAAGAATCGCAGTAGTAACATGTGCATGTATTTGACCTTAAATACTCACTTCACCTTTACTACTATTGTTCAAGAGGTTGAGAGTTTTACTTCTATGGTTTCAGAATTTTGATTGGTAGTGTTTGAGAGATTGTGAACTTTGGGAAGTTGAAGAATCAAGAAACCAACTTTGAGCAGAGGAGGAGGTGCGTATTTAATAGATTTTGGTGTAATTGTTTTGGTTACTAAATGAGTTTTGAGAAGTTTAGATTTTTTCCCTGATTTCTTGTGATTTCGAAAGATATGAATTGGTTAGTGTTTGGTGGTGGAATTGGTATCAAACTATGGCCTTGAGTCATTAGAAGAGGTTGGGAAATTGTGCGAGTGAGATTGGTTATTAGTGGTGTTAGGTTGCATTTTGGGTAAAAATAAGGTATTTGTTGATTAGGAAGGAATTTAGGTGTTTTGAGTTTACCAATAGGTTCCTTATGGAATTTTATATGGGTATGAGTTTTGGTATAAGTTTTGAAACCAGTTTTGGTAAATCTGAAAAGCTATATCAGTTACTGTGATTTGGCTTCTGATAAGCCTAACTCAAGTGAGGTGGGGTCTTACTCGAGTGTAGTATGATATTTACCCTTTCTCTTTAGCATCTTGGTTAAGTCCTTAGGGAGGAACCATGGGTTTCTCTCTTCACTTGCAAGTGATAAGGGTTTCCACTTGAGTGCATAGGGTATCACTCGAGTGCATGTGCATGTAGCACAATGGACGTGCGTCTCGGGGTAACACTCGCAGGCAAATTGTCAAGAGTGCGCGTGGGCACTCGCGGGTGTTGGATGGTCACTTGAGTACTAGGGCTAGTGCTTGAGTGCACTTGACACTTTGGATTTTTAGCTGCTCTCGGGTACACACTTTCTGTGTCTTACTCGCCGAGACTCGAGTGTGAATGGGGAGATCACTCGAGTGAGGTCTCCTTTACTCGAGTGATTTAGTCAAAACTAGTATTTTCTTCTAAAAATGCATATTTGGGGTAGTTTCTCCCAACCCTTTAGGCATATATTTAGGCATATAATAGCCACCTAAAGAGTTTAAATGATAGCCAAATAAAAGTAATATGGAATTAAGAACTTGGAAAAGAGATTGATCGGTTGTCCCTAATTTGGTTTATAGGATTTGACGTTTGCCACCCTCGTGAGCCGACGGTGCTGAAGAACGTCAGGAAAGAACAAGGTAGTGCCTCTTTCTCTTATACTGTCAATGAAGCATTGTATGTATGTTTGTCATGCATTGAGATACATTGAGAAACATTGTGCTACTTTGTGATACATAGAGATCACAGCGAAAACTGACACATAAAGATCGCAACGAAAGCTGACTTATAGTGTTTACAGCCATGAGTACTGTAGTTTGTGGCGTAAGCCATGATACATTGTGATGCTGCTTAACATGATCATATATGCTATGTTTTTGTGCACTGTATGAGTGATTTGTTACTACTGGGATTCTCTTGAATCTCATTCTTTCTAATAACTAACATTTTAGACAGGGCAAGTGTAACCCTCCTCACGATTAAGGCCGAGATTTACGTTCGTAAACATGTAATTAATGTAGCATTAGAGACCATATTTCAAATTGGGACTTATTAAGGTAATCTTTTGCCTAAAATCGGATTTGCAAAAAAATTTTCAAAATTTATTCACAATGGTCTCATATTCATAATACAAAACCAATATGGCCTGTACAGGTGGATTCCATTTACAATTATCAGAGTGCAAAGTAAATTCCTGACTCACTCGGGTTCCATTCATTTAATAAGGGTTTATACAAAGGCATAAAGCCCATAATTCATACCCTTTACTTGGGAATTACACAAAACTACATCACAAATCCCAAAACATACATATATTTCTCACCAAATATCAAATAATATACAATGATAACCAATAACCAACAAGGAACTCCTAACACGGAGCTCTACCCGCTCTTTATCACTCGTTTGCCTTTCGATCCTTCAGCCCTGTCTAAAATGTTTAATTTTGGGAGAGTGAGATTCTAAAGAATCCCCGTAGTGTCAAATCAATCATATAATGTACAATAATAAGGCATGAAATCAAATCATTATCAATACAAGCAACAATAACGGCAGTTCAACGATAATGGTTAGTATGACATATGTCATCCCTGACGATTGCTTACGCTGAATTGCTCACGCTGTATTGCATCACAACAATCCACACAATATAATTCACCATAGCTGGGATCCATATAAAGCATTTCATAACGCAAGCCATATAGGCAAGATACATATAGCCCACGGCTGGTTTCACAAACACTGTCCCACGGGTCAGATTCACAAAGATTCATGTCGATTACGACGACAGTTCAATAGCCGACTTAGAGATGACCAACGTCAATCCCTATACGGCTCACGCTGAAGTGCTCACGCCGTAATGTACCATGGCACACATTTCACAAAATCAATGATAAGTTATGCATACCAAAACATCATACACAATATGAGAGAAGAGTCACTACCTTGATCCTTCCATACGTGTCTTAGCACTGGTCTCTCCCGAGTAGGGCAAATATCAAATCCTATATTCACAATTAGGGACGAAGAGTTATACTCTATTCCAAGACTTAATTGGTTATCATTATTGCTCTTTTAGAGTTATTAAATACTATTAACAAAACTCTTAAAGGGTTGAAACAAACTACCCCAAAGATCCCTTTCTCGAAGGCACAACACTGATTTTAGGCTGGATCACTCGAGTGAAGATGACCTCACTTGAATGATGAACGACTTATGCTCGATTGAGAACAATTATCACTCGCGAGTGTTTGACAGTGAGCAACTACAACGACCAGGAAGTGCTCACATCACTCGAGCACCAAGCTCTGTACTCGGGTGAAGACCCCAAATATGCTCGAGTCCCCGAAAGTGCAACACCACGAGTGACAACCCGAGAGCACATGCAACCATCAGAGGGACAAGCTCACTCAAGCATACCCTCAGTGCTCGGATAAGACGGCCGAGCTTGCGAGTGTCAAAGCACACTCTTGAACAATGGCCAATGAGTGACAACACGAGAGCAGGCCTAACTCTGGATTCACTCTATCACTCGAGCAAGACCAAGCTCACTCGAGCATGTTCTTCCATCACTCGAGAACAAATGAATGCACTCGAGCCACATTCAAAGAGTCCAAGCCAAACTCGAAGCAGACAAGGGAAAAATACATACAGCACTCGAGCATGATCTTCCTCTGCTCGAGTGTTAGTGCATCTGAGACCAGAAACACAACACATGACAAAAAAATACCATATGGTCAAATCCCATCCCAATGGTTCCCAAACTTCTCACAAAGCTCAAATACACTTAAAATGACCTAAGGAACACATTGGTATCTTCCAAAACACTCCAAAAACTTTTTTGACCATAATCATGCACTTAGGTCTCTATGACACAACCAATGTCCAAATTTCATTCAATTCATTTCTAACATTTCAAACTAAATCCACTACTCGAATATCTTCACAATGAACCATTTCCAATAACAAACACAATGAAACTCATATATTCAACATTTGGCATAACTAGGGAAAATTTCCAGATTTTCCCAAACTTATCCAAAAATCATCATAAATACATCAAAAAGCACTAAATCCTTTTCACTTTACCAAAGTCACTCTTTGATTCTCCAACAATCAGATTTTCGTGTGGCACAAAACAACACCAAATGGCCAAACTATACACACCAAAATAAAGCTCTTAACCCAAGGATCAACATTAAAGAAGAGAACTTAAGCAATGGAGGCCATTTACTTACCTCAAAATTCAGCTTTTCCTTCTTCATTTCTTGCTTGATTCAGCGAAATGGAGAGAGAGAGAAGAGAGAGAGAATAATGAGATGAAATGATTGTGATGAGCAAGCCTCCCCTTCCCTCCCATACACACTTCTACCGAATAGGAGAGAGAGGAGAGAGGAAAATGTGGACTTTTGTGCTCTTGTGACTTCATCCAACAACTCCTACAATGCCACTTGTCAGCATCTCATTCACTCCTACAATGAGCTCACACAAGCTTAATACACTGGATTCCGACCCATATATAATGAATCTCAACCCTTGATCTTAAATACCACACACATGTACACCCCTATATGGGAAATTTAAACCCTTAGTGTAAATATAGATGAAACCCAGGATTTGTCAGGATTTTTGTTGTATACTTTGATATATGAATGTGACATAACTGCACAAGTGATTATATTCGATATGTGAACTTAAGACCAGGATAGGAAAGAAGTTTTCAAAAAAAATTTTGTGGAAATCCTACCTCAAGGAGGGTATTTAAAATAAAATTTTAAATTATCTGCTGGTCTCTAAACCATTTTATTTTGATTTATCGAGCTATAATTACGTTTATTAAGGCAGGGGGTTACATAGGCCAAGTAATTTCATACCTGGTCTAAAAAAGTGGGCATTTGTTTAAAAATTATGTGTTTTATTTTATTTCATAAAAGTCAAGTTCGATATTATTATATCTAAAAGCTATATTATACAATATAAATTCTACATACAACCTTAAAAACAAAAATGCAATATAAAAATTAATTATAACTAGTAACCATGAATCTAAGCCTTATATTATTGAATAATTATAAAATTTTAATTCCAGCATTTGTTTTTACAAGGTTTACTTTTTTTTTCTTGCATTTTCCCCACCTCCAAAGGAGTTAGATGATTTTTTATTATTGGATTTAGTGGATGCAATTTTAAGCCCCGTATCTGCATGCTGTGGACCCATGATTCATATTATGAATATCCATATAGTTGAATGCAGCTACCTATAGATTGGCTGTTAGGTTACCATACTTATGCATTTTTATCCTTCTGAACCTTAAATGTGAAATGGTTTTGCCTTACCCTAGAGTCTCAAGTGATAAAGAAGAAGATTCTTATTTAATGAACCTGAGTTAATAAAGTAAATATACAAGTATGAGAACTAGAGTTTTTATGTGTAAGTATGATTTCGTGTGGAGGCCTTGGTTGAGAAGGAAACCAAATCAAAGGTTAATAATAAGGAAGTGACCGACTTGATGGAAAATACTAGTGACCATGAGAGGATTAATAACTCTAAATTAAAGGATATAAAACATTGGCTAGATGATAGTCACTTGAAAGGAAAAATTTGTTGGACTAGGTGGTAATTTGATTCAACGAATTTTTCTTTTCAAGCATTGATCACCCGACCTACATTTTTTATTGCTTAATTGAGATGTCTTAATCATCAACTCGTCACTAGTAAAACTACCTAGTCTTGTAGGTCCTTATTATTGGCCTTCATTTCGATTTCCATCTCAACCAAGACCTCATCACACAACCAAATTCAACATTACAACATAGAATTCTCAAGTTTGTATATCAACCATGTTAGACTCAGTTTCATTCAATAAGATACTTTACCTTTTGTCGCACCCTTATCTTATTTTCACCTATTTAAAAGTATTTGCGAAAAACTATACGCAATTTAGTGGACAACACAGGAATAGCATAAGCATATTGATATTATGTACATGATTATGAAAATTCCCCATAGGGGTTCATACTTGATAATTACAATTAATGTAGCATCGTAGCGCTACGTGGGTGTGTAACCTCCTTCTATAATTATATTTGAAATATGCGATTAGAGTGAAATAGAGACTAATAATTATCAAATAACCTTTACAATCCCATATACTAGACATGGTTTTCACAAATACATTTTGAATACATAATCAAATAATCATCCCCGAATACACATCCCAACAAGAAACGATAACCAACTACCAAATCTATAACTCGAAGGAAGTCCTCGACGCCCTTGGCTACTTGCTCCATCCTCGATCCTCTTGCCCTATCTAAAATGTTGGTAGGGGAGGGTGAGATTCGAGAGAATCCCAGTAAGAAAACATTACCAATATGTATGCAAGATAAATGTTTAATGCATGACATGCTTGCATCACATAATTCATGCTTACACAATGACAAATCTGTAAGCTCAATGCTTCGAACAATATACATATGGCCATAATATAAATTGAAACATAGCTTTAATCATTCATATATGTTCACATAATTAAGCAAAGCAATAACATGCATCAACACACTAACACAAATATCAGAGCATGTAGGAGAGGTATGTCCCCTACCCTTGTCTTTCCACGTGTGCTCCAGCACCGGCTACTCATGATCAGAGCAAACATCGAACCTTATAAACCAAATCAAGGACCAAAATTGAACTCAAATGATCGGCTACCAGAGGAGGAGAGGGGGAACGCTCCTCTTTGATCTTGCCATTAGTGGTAGGATTGCCACTCAAGCAAGAAAGAGGGAAGTAGAAATGAATTTTTGAATTTGAACTTAGGAATTAAAGGCACCTTGGTATTTATAAACAAGATTGATGGTCAGATAGTTCAGATGATACTAATGAGACATAATGATAGGCATTGGTAGTTGAAACATTACGTATTTAGACCGGTCGTATTTGAAAATGTAGTCTAAATAATAATTATGAGACTGTATCATATCTTATTTGGTCTAAATAAAAAGTGAATATTAGAAAAATAAATGACATTTAGATTGGTAAAGACTTAAATGATAGTTCAGATTAACATATTTAGACCTTGTGCTACTACAACTAATAAATTATATATATTCTATCATAAATTAAATTATCAAACTAAAAATAGAAACAACAATAGAACAAAGATGCAAGAGACGTGAACAAGATCAAGATTGAAACTAAGATTATAAATAAAAATATTTTTTCATTAATAATTATATTTTTTTATTGCCCGAATGTAGCATTAGTTCATTGATTAAAAACACCTTAATTTACATAATAATAAAAAAAACCCTGAATCTTCCTCCTCATCGCCAAAGGCAGAGGAGGAGGAAGAGGAAGGGGAAGAGGGCTCATTTGACATATTGTACTTAATGTCATTGGCGTCATAAGTCCTCTTTTGCATTAAGTAAAAGGTTGAGCTTACTATTGATAGTATGGAGTATCGCCAAGAGTCTTTTGAGGCATTTTTCGGTATGATTCACCCTTGTATGGAGGTGCTGCAGAAGTTGCTTTGCTGAGGGTGGCGGAGGAGGCAGTTGAGGCTGAGGAAAAGGAGGACGAATAGAATTAGCCCTAATATGTACTATATTGATATTTTAGAAAGGAGACGAAGAGGATATGAATATGTAGAAACAAAAGCAATGAAGAGTTTAAATAGACAAGACAGATGAAGATTACATTTATTAAAGTGGCCTCAGATTTCAAAGATACACATAGTCGGAAAGTTTACATTGGAAGTTGAAGAACCTCTAAAACATTAACACCAGGTATAAAGAACGACGATATCTAAAAGGATATTCATACCATATATATAAGTGTCCAGTCTAATAAGAATTTAAAATTTAAAATTTTCTTAATATTTAATACTTATCGCCACTGTATTACATTACAACCAGTCTATAAAATATTATTTAGACCATGAAAAAGCAAGACCGATGTTAAGTTGTATCAATATTTATAAAAATACTATAGTCATGCTTTTTAAATTGTCTCCATCTATAAAGGTTTAGATGTGGCAGTCTTATAGGCCTTTTTTCTAGTAGTGTCAAGGGACTAGGATAAGGGAATTGGATGCCTGGTAAATTGCTAAACTACTCTCCTGGGATAGAGTGAGGATAATAGATGAAAATTCTAATTTCCCTTAAAGTATAATATAAGAGCTGACACCTTTAAGTTGGGGTATGCCAAACCAAACTATTGTAAAGGCCACTAGAACCAACTAGTTAAAGAAATCAAAGAACTGTCACTTACTTGCCAAGTAAGATGTTTAATAACCACATTTCCTGACTTGATTATTTGCCTCCAAAAGGTCAAACTATTATAAACAGGTTTAAACAAATAAAGTTTGCTTAGGGTCCAGGTACTTCTTAAGCATTATTTGACTAAGTAAGGAAAATTGTCAGATACAACTTTCCATAAAATGTTTATCTAACAGAGCGGAGTTGAACTCTTTCAACTATACAATTGGAAACTACCACTGCCTTTTGGCATACATAACTCATCCCATTTGAGTAAATGAGCCTTATGTGAAGTATCGAACTAGCCCTAAAAGAAACTGGCCATTTCCATTGCAATGGTATGGCATAACTAACTAGAGAACTTCATATATGAAAAAGGATACACCAACAATGATGACAAAAAGTTTCCCAAGCACCTATAAAATTTCCTTTTATCTGATTTTGGATCATCAATATACGTGCCTAGATATTTTCCCAGTCACAAATGAAATTTAATTTCAAGTATTTCTAATATCTTTCACTTCATATGATGGGGAACCAAGGGGCTACACACCAATGAGGATTTTAGGAAGTTAACATGTTGCCCTAAAATTAGAGAATATCTTTTGAGCAATGCTTGACTGTATGGCAATCTTCTTTTGTTGCACGACAAAATAGAAGTGCATCATTAGCATACATCAAATGTTCCAATGATATTATCTCACAAGAGACATGAATACCTCTTCACCAATTATAATTATCTGCCTAGTGAATCATACAATATAATACATTTGCACAAAGCAGAAAAAGATATGGTGAAAGAGGGTCTCTTTATTTGAGTCCCTGAAAGGGAATGAAAGGATTCCTTGTTGAACCATTAAGTAACACCTGATAAGAGACTATTGAGATACATTCATGAGTAGTTGAATCATCCCAGAAGGAAATTCCATTTTGTGAAGAACTTTCTTTAGAAAATGGCATGACACATTGTCATAAGCCTTTAGTGATATCTACCTTAATTGCACAGTAACCATCCTTGCTCTTACATGTGTCTTGAAGTTTAGCCATACACTCTGAGGCCAGAATAATAATGTCAATAATAAGTCTCCCTTTAATGAAGGCATTTTGGTTAGGTGTAATCAAAACACCTAGAATCTCCTTCTAGCGATTACATAATATTTTAGAGATCAATTTGTAGATGGCATTATAGAGACCGATAGACCAAAAATCTTTGAAAGTACACGTATTGTTGCACTTTGTAGTAGCATAATGAAAGACCTATTTAATTCCTTGAGAAGATATCCTCATTGAAAAATTTGATAAACCATTTCAATGATGTTCAGCTTAAACAATGACTAGAACTTTTAATAGAATTGTGCATGAAACCCATCTAGCCTTGGTGCACTATTTTCCTTCATTTCAAAAACTGCCCTTTCAATCTCCTCAATAGACACCTGACAACCCATTTATTCAACCTGTAGAGGAGACAATTATGGTAAGTTGATGTTTTTCAAAGTTTGCTCCTCACAATCATCATCAAAGAACCAAAATCATCATAGATCCATTTGAAATAATAGGTAGTTACAATATGAATGTCCTGTTGATCTTCAATCCAATCCCCTCATTCACTTTTTATACACACGATAAGTCACATTGCAATATCTAGTTTTGCCTTGCTTTTTATGACAAGAGGATTTCTTTACAATCATACCATTATTCGAGAGATGATTTAGAAACGAAACTTGCTGCTCTTCCTCAATAGATAAAACTTGCTTATTATCCCAAACCTGAATCTCATCTTCCAACTCCTTCATATTAGAAGAAATTTGGGCAATTGACAATTTATTCCAGTTAATGAGAGCCTTCCAGATACATTTAATCATGACTAATTTTTTGTATGCCAAAGAAACATGAATTTGCCTACACCATTCATTTCAAACAATGTCTTGACATTAATTGAAGGAACAAAAAAAATTTCAAATTTAAACAACTTGACTCCCCCTTTCTCCTAATTAGTTTGCAATAATATCAAGGGATGATTCAATTTAGCTATTGGCAAGATTTGTAGCATTAATGCTATAGGTGATTGCAGAGCATCATATCAAGTTTCTCTTTAAGTCAGTCAACACCATGTCTATTGTTGCACTTAGTAAACCATCCTTATTGAGTCAGAAGGTCAATAATATTACATTCATCCAGGAAATTATGAAAGGAAGTTTCATGCCCCTAGGTGAAGTGTTTTGGTACAAACTCTGCTGAAACCCAAAAAAGAGGAGTAAGTGTCCTATGAGAGTGAAGCAGCTGACGTAGCACATCCATGAGAGAAGAGAGTAAGGTGATTTGAATCTTTAGTCCTAGATTTTTTTGACTTGTAAGCTTGAGTCTTGTATGTTAGATCTCATGTTTTGATGATAACAAAAGTATGGTATGAAAAAGAATTGATTAATAAATAAGTTTGAACATAGTAATAGCAGGGATAAGCATCACTTGAAGTAAGCATTGGAGTAATGAAGAAAGGCCAAGAGAAAAAGCTGAGAAACTTGATCAGGAGCAGTTTTTCTAAGGCATTACTCGAGTACGTACTTGAGTAATGAGACAAAACTTGAAGTAATCAGAGACACCTTCCAGTAACCTGCCAATGTTACTCGAGTAGGTACTCGAGTAACCATGTGAAAGTTTTGAAGTTGCTCTCGGCCTGCCAATGTTACTCGAGTATGTACTCGAGTTACCCTGTTTCAGTAAATGAGGTGCTCTCGGCACTTTGTACCACTACCAATGTTACACGAGGAGCTACTCGAGTAGCTCAATATGGTAAGCAAAAACTTGAAGGTGGTACCCGAATAACTTGATGTAATTTTATTTCATTTTCCTCGAGTCATTACTCTAGTATGCAAGTATTTAATACTTTATTTTAAGTGGATTCCTCGAGTAGGTACCCGAGTATGTAGAGTTATTTTCAAGGTAAACCTCAAGTCATTACCCGAGTAAGTTATGCACAAAAAGTAAGTTTACTCGAGTAGGTACTCGAGTAACAAGGTAATCTAACTTGATGTGCTCTCGGCATTGAAATCTTGCCAACATTACTAGAGTAAAGCATCGAGTAACCAAAAGTTTATTTGAAGGTTTACTCGAGTTGGTATCCGAGTAATCCATAAAGTTGTGAGTGTATTACTCGAGTAGGTACCCGAGTAAACATACATTTCCAAAGGATTGAAAATTGGTTATTCCATGCACTACCCGATAATCTTTAATTATCTGTTGACTTGCAGTTGATCAAAGTTTTTCCCGATGATACTCGAGTAAGTACTCGAGTAAACTTCAAGGAATACTTGAGTATCTACTCGAGTAAGCAAACCCAGAAGTCCAGAAATCATTCAAACGTTCATTGATTTGTTTCCTATATGATTAATCTTTCATTGTATTAGTATTCTTAGCCTATTTACATATGAACAATAAAGAAATCATATCAAGTAATGGAAGTCAAATGAAACGTTCAAATGCCAACCACCACCAACGGATATTTTTCAAAAACTGGAATAGTCAATAGTGGCTGTGCACTCTCCAACGGACAAAAGAAAAATGTTCCAACGGTCTTCACCAACATATCTATATATTTGGGAACATCCAAACAGAGAAATAACAACAAGAACACACACAAACGTATCATCAAGTTCATTGCTCTGTTATGACAATGTAATTATATTTCTATGCTTTAGTGATTCTTATTCACTCTGTAAGAGAGATATTTCATTCAAACTCAATATTTGTTATTGAGATAACTTAAGGTTGTGGAACCTTAAGTTGGGATTGGATTACAACTTGTAAGGGGGAGCGAGTGTTTAGGCGAAGGAACTTGCTTGTACTGAGGTGCCAAGAACCCACTGAATCTTGGAAGTTATAGTGAAACTCTCAGAGAAGCTATGAGGACTGGACGTAGGTCAAAGTAGTTGTGACCGAACCAGTATAACTCCCGGTGTACACTTCGGTGATACTTCTTCTTATTCCTTACTGCTTTAATTTCACTGTCAAAGTTTTACATTTCCGATGAAATTTTAGTATCACCCAATTCACCCCCCCTCTTGGGTGAAACACTTGTTCTAACAGTGTAAACCCACAGAGGAGTTAGAGATTGAAGAGCCACCACATACACGTCTGTTTTGAGACATATGAACATTAAGATCATTTTGCATAAGAGGCAATATTCGAACATTTATCTTAGTGTAGAAATCGTAGAATATAAAGGAGTCATCCATGTCAATAGGATAAGGCAATAAACAACTCTGATTAAAGGATTAAATAGCTCAGATAATGCTTGACCGTAAATATCTTCTGAAGGGGGACACTTTCTTCCTTGATATGTGTTATGAAGGTTGAACCTAAAATAGGATAGCCCAAGAAATATTCCATGCAACCAATCCAAGTCCTCCTCAAAGTCCAAAGAGGAAGAAATTGCAATTCATGGGCCTTCAATGACCACAAAATCAGACAAAAAATGATGGCCCTGAATAGAGTTTGTAACTAAGAATTAGCCCACTACAATTTGTAGATGTGGGATCTGATCTACTCTTTATTGTGACATGACACGCCATACTTTGAGTGGGTCCACCTCATGGAAAGCCAAACCTTCTGCTTGTTTGAAAAACACAGAGACTAACTGAAGAATGCCAGCTTACCAATGAAAGTTGGCATGAATAGAAGGGGTCCTTATCCTTTAACTATTACCTCCCGTGTTTGAGGCCGGGAGGATGAGAATGGAGCAAACTTCCTTAGGAGGCCTCCCCCATTATGGGCCCGACAGAAGGCTTGAGTGGTGTGCCCACTTACCCATCATTTTTAGTATATAAAAAAAGAAGATGCCACCTCTTTAGTTTAAAATGAATTTGGAAATAAAACTAGATTGGTCTTAGAGAACAAAGTCTAGAGCAGTATGTTCATTTAATACTTTTTCAGTGGGTAGAGTAAAATCCGAAGAGGATCCATTAGGAGCTTATAATGTCCCAGCACATCTCTTGCCACTTGACCATGCTGTTGCGTGTCAAGCAATAAGGAATTCAAAAAATTAATCTCTGATAAATCATGGATATGAACTCCATCATAGGGAACATGTGGTGACGCTCAAGGAATCAAAGATTGAGAATCACAAGGCTCAGGATTGCTCCAATTGGATAGTGGATTTTCTTGGATCCTATTCATTAGAAACTGCTGCAGTTGATCGTCTTCAACCATATACTTTAAATGATAGGAATTTTAGTGCTGAGCATATTCTAAATTATCTAAATAATGATCACATGATGATGACGATAAGGTAGATGTTGAAAATTTTAAGCGAACGTGCGAGGATTGTCGTGAAAGATTGACTCTATGAACTCTGTTTTGTTTAACTTACGTATAGTAATAACCACCAATTAGAGATGAAACCCAAGAAACAAAGGTAGTTTGGCGTTGGTGTGATTTATGATAAAAGGCTATGTTTTCACAATAAACCATAGGATTATCATAATCCTTAACAAAATCTGAACCGATCTTTGATATAAGTTGGCCATTGTGAATTGTCATACCAAAAGAAATCAGCTACTCATCCTAATTGCATTCCTGCTCAATATGACTTATTCTTACACATGCACAACATATTATAAACACACACTCATATTTAAACTGCATCTATTAATGTTTGGATTTATTATCAAATTTCCAATGGCAACCCATGATTAGAGGTACCGTAGGATCTATAGCTGCATGAACATAAAGGAAACAACTATTTTCTAAACCTTCCTCTTCCTCTTCAAAGTCAGCAAAGTCTCTAATAACATCACCCCCAAGTTTTGCCATTGATAGGGAATGATATTCATTGGGTAAACCACAAACTTGCACCCACACTTGGACTCTTTGGAAGAGGTTCTTGTTTCAGAACAACATTACTTTTAAATTCAGACACAATAAGAAGTGATTTTCTAAGAGACCAAGGACCTATCTGAGTCATGTGTTGTCTGTCCTATTCATTTTGAAGTTGAATAAGAAACCTATTTTTGCTACAAGCACGAATAGTAACCTGACCTTGTAACCTCCATGCAACTCTTCTTGTAGCTCATGTTTAGACCATACCTTTTCGTCAAGGATGAATTTAAAGGCACACATCTGTAACAATTGTCTCTGATTATTTGTATTTAGCTACCAAGCAGAATAGAAGGCCCTTATCAGGGAAGACAAAACACATGCACACCTCCTCGGGAGAATTATTATAACACCCTAATTTTTGATTAAGGGCTAATGATGATTAATGAGAATAATTTATGGGTTTAAATTGGAATTATTATGGGTTTTGTGGCAATATTAATTAATATGCCATGATTAGTGGAAAATTGAAAGAATGGAATTATTGGGCCAGTAGTTAGTGAGTAATAGAGATATTAATTACTAACTAAGAGAAAATGAGATGTGGGAGTAAATGGCTAATGGAGGGATTAAAGTGGCTAATTAGTGGTTTACTTTGTGAGAGCCAATGAGATGACAACACTTGGCAAGTTGAGATGATGATATAATTGGTGGAAAAGTTAAATTTGGAATAAAAAATTATTTTTCCCTCCCTCTCTCCTCCCTATTTTCGGCAGCAAGCATGACAAGGGGAGGGAGTATCATCATTCCATCTTCAACCTCTCTTCTCTCTTCATTTTCTCTCTCATTTTTTGTCCTCCATTGAAGCTTCAAGAGAGAGGAAGTTTTCTTGGTAAAAGGTGAGTTTTTGACCCTCTAAACAGCTTCTAATGGAAAAAATCCCTGCTATATAGTTGTTCCTTATGTTGAGAGCTTCATCTTCATGGTTTTAGATTTGCCATTGGTGGTGTTTCATGGCCACAAGGAAATCTAGAAGTTGGAGAACCAAGGAACTTTTTTGGGAAAGTTGTAGAGGTGAGTAAGACAAACCTTTCTACATAGGTTTTGTGGCATTTCATTGAGTTTGAATTTTCTGGAAATTTCTGCCCTATTTTTGAAAATAAGGGTCTTAGAGAGTATGACATGTGGTGGTCATGGAAATGGTGTGTTGTTGTGTGTATTGGATAGATATAATTGATTTGAGGTTAATGTGTGAAGTTTGTGGATTTTGGAAATTGGCATTATGTTGTTGTCTTGGGTTATATCTTGGAAGTTAATGTGAATTTGGTCATTTTGAGGTTGCCATTGTGTTCCTTGTGAGAAATTGTATGGAAATATGTTTTAGTATTGATTTTGGAGTCATTGGACACTTTGATAGAAAATTGGAAATCCGTCAAGTGTGAACTCTGTTCTGGGCAGTCAGTTTTCACAAAAGTTTTGAATGACCAAATAGTGGTGAAAAATTCTAAAACTTTTCAATCTTAAATTTCACATCCCGAGCTTCAAAATGGACATATAATTCCTGTCATTTCTTTTGTGAACTGAGAGTTATGCTTTACCAAAGTTTGGGACTAAAACTAGACTCTGTTTTGGAGCAGGGTTGAGTTTTGTGTAATTCTAGAATTTTTTGGTAATTTCTAGTAATAGTCCATATTTTTCCTATGAAGAGGACTTAAATAGCTTTCATTTGGCTTTAGAATCACCTCATTTCTAGTTTTCTAGAATTAGTTATGATTTTTGGAAGTTCAGCTAAGAAACAGGATTTTTCTTGGCCGCGGCGAGCAGATTCTAGGCTGCGGCCCAAATGCTTCAGACCATTTTTTTGCCATAGCCAACTACCAAAAATGACATTTTGGACTTTCAAAGATGGTCTTTGGTCAAGTGTTTTCCTAAGCCTTAGGCATGTGTTTAAGCTTCGATTAGTCATCTAAAGGTTGTGAATGATAACTAACGATAAGTGTTATTCAAGTAAGGATTTGGAATAGTGAATAACCCTATGTCCTTGTTTTGGTTTATAGGGTTCGATATTCACCCTAATCATGGTTTGATGTTCGTCTGATCATGGGTAAGCTGTGATGGAGCACACGTGGAAGAATAAGAGTAGGGAACTTACCTCTCCTACTTGTATTGATATTTGTGTTTGTGTAATGATGCATGTTATTGCTTTGCTTGATTATGTGAAACATATATGAATGATTGAAGCTCTGTTTCTATTTATGCTATGGCCATGAATATGTTGTTGAAACATTGATCATGCAGATATATCATTATGTGAGCACGAGTTATTATGATGCAAGCATGTTATGCATTAAACACTTATCTTGCATGCATATTGGTATCTGTTTCCTACTGGGATTCTCTAGAATCTTACCCTCCCCTACCAACATTTTAGATAGGGAAGGTAGAACGAGGATGGAGCAAGCATCCAAGGGCAACGAGAACTCCTTCGGGTTGTCATTTTGGTAGTTGGTTATTATGGTATTTGGAATTATGTATAATTGGATATTGGATGTATATGTACTTGGATGTATATTGGGTTATTTGGTTATGTATTAGAGATGGATTTGTGTAATCCCCGTTGAGGAATTGTAATGGGCAATTGTGCCCTACGTATCTTTAGTGAAGGTATGAACCCAGAATTTTCGGTATTATTATTGTGCACTTTGATATTTATATGAATGTGATTTATCTTTACGAGGTAATTGTATCGAAATATGATTGTGAGACCAGGTTAAAGTGTTTGTGAAAGAAATTTTTGAAAACCCTATCTTAAGGATGGGAATGTAAATGAGTTTTGATTATTATTGGTCTCTATTTCATTTTAATCATGTATTTCGGATAGAATTATGGAAGGGGGGTTACAATTATGATTGTTTAAAGCACTTGTAAAGCTTTCTTCCATGGGATTGCTACTCTCTTCCCAATTATATTCAAGGTTTTGAAGAAGTGAGAGCACCATTTTGATAACCTAGAGCTTGACAAATTTCCATAACAAAGCCAAAGGTGTTACACAAACAAAGAAGATTACCAAGTTAACAACAAGAAGGAGAAGGTTAAATGGCTGTATCGAGAAGAACAAGGAATAGAAGAGCATAGAAAGGGCTATATATCAAGCTAGCAGAAAAGAAAAAAATAAGCTCCCTATCAAAATAAATTTTCATGAAATCAAATCAAATAATTTATTGAGCCCTTGTTGTGTCTAAAATTGTATACTACTATCTCTGATCTTAAATATAAAATTTAGTTGACTTTTTTTAGAAGGATTAAGGAAACTAATTAAATTACTTAAGTATTTATATTTTTTTATTCAAATTAATTTGTCAAACTTATAAATTGATATATAATCTAATGATATAAAACATGTTATATGATTAAGTAACCTATTTAACATTCTCAATCTCTTAAGAAAAAAAAGTCAAGCGGGTCTTATATTTAAGATTGGAGAGAGTATTAATTTGCCTAAAGTTTTGAATCAATTTAAATGTGATTCAAAATTAATAACACACATGTTTAAAACAGAAACTAAATTTAATTATAGCACTTCCTATGTTTATAATATAAGTCATTTCAAGAAGAATTCTTTTATATATAATATAAATCATTTGGAAAGTTCTTAATTTTATTGGGAAAATGACATTAACATGCCATTTGAATTTGCAAAACCCACAAAAGTCTATTAATATTTGAAAATGACATAAAGGTGACAAATATCAAATTGGGATTTTCAAGTTTTGATACTTCTACCATTTTGCCCCTCAAATTTTTTTAAAATAAGAATGGTGCCTCTTGTAATACCCCAAATTTTGAGATTTGAGGTTAGAGAATAAGCCTAAAACAAGTGGACTGCTAAGCCCCAGTTTAGCAGGAGCCCAAGTTTATTCCCTAATGATTCTTATATCTTTGGGGTATTAAAGAAAGTAAAATGGTGAGTTTTGGAGTATACGATGTGAACTGTGATTCAGATGCATTATGAGCAGTGCCGAAACCCTGTATTTAAGTCCAATTATGTATTAACATCTAAATTGACTTAAAATAGAGGGAGGGTACATGATTGGTGTGATGGAATGAGAAAATGTGCTTAATGGTGATTTTAAGAGCAATTACCATAATTAGGGGAAAAATGGGAAAGTTACTGACCAATTGGTCAGTTACCGAAGAGAGAACTCATTGGTAAGTTAAAGATCAATGGTTAGGATTGATTGTTGTGAGATCAAAAGGGGTGGAATCATGTGTGTGCGTGTAACACCCCGATTTTCGATTAAGGGCTAATGGTAATTATTGAGGATAATTATCGAATTAAAGTGGAATAATTATGTGTTGTATGGCAATTTTAATTAATATGCCATAATTGTTGGGAAATTGAAAGAATGGCTCTAAATTAGTGATTAATGGAAGAGATTAATTACTAATTAAAAGGGTATGAGATGTGAAATTAAAATGGCTAATGGAGAGATTAGAGAAGCTAATGGGTGTTTATTGTGTGAGAGCCAATGAGGAGTGGACACTTGGCAAGTGTACATGTGAAGGGATTGGGAGAAAAGTCAAAAAGGGGATTTTTAATTGTTTTCTCTCTCCTCTCTTCCCTCACTTGGCGCTGGAAAACTGATGGGAGGGAGTATGTTTATGCTTCTTTCATCTTCCTCATCATTTCCTTCTCTTCCTTCTCTCTCTCTCACGTTCTCTCTCTTCTCTCTTCATTTTCGCCATTGTTGGCCAAAGAAGAAGAAAGAAAAGCTTGAGATTAAGGTGAGCAAATGACTTCTAATGCCAAAATGCTCTTCATTAACATTGTTCCTGGAGCTAAGAGCTTTCATCCTATGGTTTTAGATTCTCCATTGGTGGTGATTTGAGGAGTCACGAAATTATGAACTTGGGAGAATCATGAAGTGCCTTTGGGAAAGTTGTTGAGGTAAGTGAAAGCTTCCTTCTCATATAAGATTTGTGGCCATTGGTTAGGCCTTAAATTTCTGGAATTTTAGCCCTAATTTCGTGATTTAGGGTCTTGTGGTGTTTGAATTGTTGTTGTCATGGAATTAGTGCCTTGTTAAGTGTTTTGAATGAATGGTATTGAATTGAAGCTTAAATGTGAAGTTTGGCACTTTTTGTGTTGGTTTTATGCTTTGGTCAAAACAGGGCATATAAATGGGTTGTGAATTTGGTCATTTTGAGGTTACCATTGTGTTCCTTGAGTGATTTTGTGTGGGAATAAGCTTGGTTATTAATTTCGGAGTTGTTGAACACTTTGGTAGAAAATTGGAAATCTGTTTGGTTTAAGCACTGTTTTGCGCAGTAATTTTGTATGAGCGTTTTGAATGACCAAATGGTATTGGAAAATTCTGAAACTTTCCAGTCTTAAAGTTCACATCCCAAGCTTCAAAATGGGCACATAATTTGTGCCATTTCGTTTTGTCTACTGTGAGTTATAGCTGTCCAAAGTTTGAGGTCGAAAATGGATTCTGTTTTGGGACAGTCTTGAGTTTTTGGTGATTCTGGATTTGTGTAGTGATTTCCAGTGAATGGCTATATTTTTCCTTGAAAGAGGACTTATATACCTTTCATTTGGCTTTGGAATCACTTCATTTCGATTTTTCTAGATTTAGTTATGAATTTTGGAAGTTCGCCCAGAGTCAGGAAATTTCTGGGCCGCGGCCCAAGAGTGGCTGGACCGCGGCCCAAGACTTTCTGGCCTTATCTGGGCCGCGGCCCATGAGTGGTGGGCCGCAGCCCAAGGCCTTCTGACCATCTTTGGGCCGCGGCCCAAGGAATGGTGGGCCGGGGCCCACCCCTGTGTTCCAGCACTTTGTGATTTCGAAAAGTGACCTTCAACCTATTGTTTCCCAATCTTTTGGGGCTTTGATTAGAGGCATTTGGGGCCTCTTAAGGGTCAATTATGATAGCCAAATCTAAGTATTATGAAAGTGAGAATTTGGAAAAGAGAATGACCATATGTTCTTGATTTGGTTATAGGGTTGGGCATTCACCCTGATTATGATTCGATATCCGCTTGGATCGTGAGTAGCCGACGCTGGAGCATACGTGGAAAGAATAAGTGTAGGGAACTTACCTCTCCTGCATGTATTGATAATTGTATTTGTGTATTGATGCATGTTATTGCTTTGCGTGATTATGTGAGACATGTATGAATGATTGTAGCTCTGTTTCTAGTTATGCTATGGCCATGAGTATGTTGTTGAAACATTGAGCATGCGGATATATCATGATGTGAACATGAGTTATTGTGATGCAAGCATGTCATGCATTAAATACTTATCTTGCATGCATATTGGTATGTGTTTCCTACTGAGATTCCCCAGAATCTCACCCTCCCCTATCAACATTTTAGTCAGGGAAGGAAGATTGAGGATGAAGCAAGCATCCAAGGACGAAGAAGACTCGTTTCTGGGTGAGAGCTTAGTAGTTGGTTATCAATGCGTATTTGGGATTAAGTATCTGATTGTATGGATCAGTATTTGAGAATGTAATCGATGAGTTGTGTAATCCCTGTTATTTTAAATTGTATGGGCTAATGTGCCCTATGATTATTGAGCGAAGATATGATTCCGGGATTGTCGGGAATTTATATTGCGTACTCTGATATTTGTATAAATGTAATTTATCTTCACATAGTAATTATATTCGGAGTGTAAATATGAGACCGTGTTTTAGAATGATTTCGGAATGTATTTGTGAAAACCCCGTCTGGTTGATGGGTTTATAAATGTTGTTTTGACTTATTGGTCTCTATTTCACGTTAATCGTGTAATCCGGATATTAATTACGGCAGGGGGTTACAGTGCGCGCCTATGTGAGCTCTTGGAAGATGGAGCAAGATGGTGACAATTGGCACAATGTGGACCCTTGGATCATGGTTAATATTTCAACTCTTCCCTCTCTTCTCTCTTCTTCTCCAAGTCGACTAGGAGCATGGAAAAAGGGAAAAGTCTGATCTCTCTCTCCCCTCTCATTCTCTATGTTCGCATAAGCTCGAGGGGAGCAAAGAGAAAGGAAAAAGGTTATGTTTTAGCCTTGTTCTTATCCTCTTTAGCTTAAACACTCTTTAATGTTCTTCATAGTGTGAGAGCCTCATTGCTATGGTTTTAAATTTGTGAAAGAAGGTGTTTTGAGAGCTTGAGAAAATTTGAAAGATGAAGAATCAAGAAACTAGCTTGGGAAAGAGGAAGAGGTGATTATTTGTTACTTTTTTTATCTAAGTTTTGTGATTTTTGGTTAAGTTATGTGAATTGTGGATTTTGCCTTGATTTTATGTGACATGTAATTACATGAATTGCATGTTGTTTTGTGTTGAAAATGGTGCGATATGATGTTTTGGTGCCATTTAGATTGATTTGAAACCTTGGAAGCAAAGTTAGTAAAATTAGGTAAAGTGTGCAATATGTAATATCCCAATTCGGGATTAAGGGCTAATGACTCTGATAATTATTGTAATTAGTATAATTAAGCACTTTTGGAATTAATGTGATGTGATTTTGGTATACATGTGTGTGGTATTTAAGATCAAGGGTTGATATTCTTTGACTATGGGTCAAAATCCTATGCTTTGCGATTGGATAGCTCATGAAGGAATAAGTAGGATGGTGACAAGTAGCATTTGGTGTGCCATTAGATGTAGCACAAGAGGACAAAATAGCACTTTTTCCTCTCTCCTCTCTCTTCTATTAGGTGGAAGTGTGTATGGGAGGGGAAGGAAGGCTTGCTCGTCTCAATCATTTCATCTCTCATATTCTCTCTCCTCTTTCTCTATAGTTCCGATGATCAAGGGAAAAGGAAGAAGAAAAGGTGAGATTTTGAAGCTTTGTTTGATCTCTAATGCCCTAAATCTCTTCTCTAATGTTGTTCATCTCATTGAGAGCTTCAACTTGGTGATTTCAGAATCTTGAAATAGTGTTGATTTGTGAGTTGGTCAAAATTGAAAGTGGGAGAATCAAGATTCTGGATTTGGTAAAGTGAAGAGGTAGGCATTTAGTGCATTTTGAAGTATTACTTGTGATTTTTGGATAAGTTTAGTAAAATATGGAAATTTGCCCTAGTTATGCCAAATGTTGAAAGTATGGATTTCATTGTGTTTGATGTTGGAAATGATCTATTGTGAAGATATTGGAGTATTGAATTTAGTTTGGAATGTTGGGAATGTGTTAAGATAAATTGGGATATTGTGTATCATAGAGACCTAAGTGCATGATTGTGGTCAAAAAGGTTTTTGGGGAGTTTGAGAGGTTACCAATGTGTTCCCTAGTTAGTGCTAAGTGTGTATGAGCTTTTGGTAGAGTTTGGAAACCATTGGGTAGGAATTTGACCATATGGTATTTTCTACTGTTTTCTATGTTTTTGGTCTCTGATGCATAACACTCGAGCAGAGGAAGATCATGCTCGAGTGTTGTGTGCATTTTCCCTTTTCTGCTTCGAGTTTTGTTTGGATTTTATGAATCAGGCTCGAGTGCACTTCTTTGTTCTCGAGTGAGGGATGAACATGCTAGAGTGATGGTGTGATCCCAAAGGGGGGTTGCTCTCAGGTCCTCACTCGCTGGTTGATGCCCAAGAGTGTGCTCTGACACTCGCAAGCATAGTCGTCTTACCCGAGTGTTGGGGATCATGCTCGAGTGAGTTGGTGCCTCTGGTATTTTTTGTGCTCTTGGGTTGTCACTCGTGGTGTTGCACTTTTGGGTACTCGAGCATAATTGGGGTCATCACCTGAGTGCAGAGCTTGGTGCTTAAGTAATGTGAGCACTTCTTGGCCGTGAAGGTTGCTCTCTATCAAGCACTCGCGAGTGAGAGTCGTTCTCACCCGAGTATAAGTCTCTCATCACTCGAGTGAGGTCATCTTCACTCGAGTGAGGTTGTCAGAAATCAGTGTTGTACCTTCGGAAAAGGGGTCTTTGGGGTAGTTTCTTCCAACCCTTTAGGCATATGTTTAAGCCTCTAGTGGTCACCTAAAGAGTCCTAAATGATAACCAACTAAGTGTATTATGAAATTAAGAACTTGGAAAAGAGATTGATCGGTTATCCCTAATTTGGATAGGATTTGACATCTGTCACCCTCGTGAGACTATGGTACTGAAACCAGTCAGGAAAGATTCAGTAGTGACTCTTGCTTTATATCTTATGTGATACATTGTATGTGTGCTATATTATTGTGATGTGATGATTTCGTATGTTGTAAGATATGTGAAATTGTGGAAGCACCGCTATACCAATAGTCCCTGAGTCACTAACAACGGTTCGGGTAAGGGCTGTGTGCCTTCCTGGCGGTAAAAGGGGATGAGGTTAGGGTGTGATATATGTCATTATGTGGGCCGAAAGGCTAATTGTGAGCCAAAAGGCTATTTGTGAAGGCCAACGGGCCAATTGTGAAAGCCGAAAGGCTATATGTGAGCCTTAAGGCTATTTGTATGCACTGCCACGCCAATAGTCCCTGAGTTACTAACAACGGTTCGGGTTAGGACGGTGTGCCTTCCCGGCGGTAAAAGGGGATAAGGGTGGAGTGTGATTTGTGTTGCTGATATGAGATGGTTTGTTTACATGCTATGTGATTACGTGTGATATGAATAATTTGTTACTACTGGGATTCTTTAGAATCTCACTCTTTCTAAATGACTAATCTTTTCAGACAGGGCGAGTGGCTCAAAAGGGAAGTGGACAACCAGGAGTAGTTAGGTTTACTCTGAGGCTTTAGTGGTAGTTGTTATCTTTGTTTTGGTTTTGGGATTACCAAGTGTATATAAGATGTAAATGAATATTTTGGACATGTAATCCCCATTTTGGGAACCTTAAACCCATTATATGTATGTAGTAACCCGGGGTTTGCCGGGATTCTAGTTTCCGCACTCTGATATTTATTAGGTGATTTGATTCTTAAGTAGTTATATCCGCACGTGAATGTGAGACCAGGATTAATTACATTTTGAACTGATTTCTTGAAATATCCCATCTCTTGGATGACCGATTTTAAATTGTTATTTTGGCTTATTGGTCTCTACTTCACTTAAATTTTGTAATCCAGATGTAATTACGGGTTGGGGGTTACACAATAAGTGTGACCAAGGGCGAAAATGTCATTGTGGTGTGATTTTGGGTGTTCTGAGGTATCCAATGGGTTCCTGGTGTGAAATTATATGGGAGTGACTTTGTGTTAGAGTTTTGGAACCATTGGAAACATATGTTGGAAATTAGGGAAAATTCTGTCATCTGCTGCGTTCTGGCTTTTGATAAAACCTTACTTGAGTAAACCAGGATCTCACTCAAGTACAGCATCATATTCCCTCTTTTCCTTTCTGTTTTCGGGTGCACCTACATGTGGAAAAGAGTATAGTTCCTCACCTGCGAGTGATGTGGGTTATGTAACCCCCTTCATGATCAAGGCCGAGATCAGTTCGTAAAAACATAATTAAGTATGAATTAGAGACCATGTATGATTTGAGACTTTTAAAAATTTAGACTTCCCAAAATTAGGGTTTTCAAAGACTTTTACAACATCTGTTCTACAATGGTCTCATACTCACATTTCAAACATAAATGGCCTGTACATGTTGATTTCATTCATACATATCAAAGTACAGCATAAATTCCCGACACACTTGGGTTCCATTGATTAATAAAGGGTCTACAAGGCACAATTGCCTATAAAGTTTCCCATAATAAGGGGATTACACAAATACTGTCTAATTGATTTACAAAATGATAACCAATTTTCCAAAATAAACTCCTAGCCAGGAGCTTTATCCACTCTTCATCGCCCGCTTTCCTTTGAATCCTTCAGCCCTATTTAAAATTTGTTTTTGGGAGAGTGAGATTCTAATGAATCCCCATAGTAACAAATCACTCATAATATGCACAACAATAAGGCATGAAAGCAAATCATCATACACACATATCAACTACAATAGCAGTTACAGCGGCAAGGGCAGGTATGACTCATGTCACCCTTACGTTTGTTCACACTGAATTGCTTATGATGTATTGCACCATAATAGTCCATACAATATATTTCACTATAGCCGGGATTCATATAAAGCATTTCATATGTAAGCCATACAAGAAAGATATATAACTCACAGCCCACGGCTAGATTCACAACATGCTGCCCCACGAGTCAGATTCACAAAGATCCATGACAATTACAATGGCAGTTTAATGGCCGAGCTAGAGATGACCAGTGTCAATCCCCAAAGGGCTAATGCTGAAGTGCTCACACTATAATAGACCATGGCACATACAGTTCACAAAACTCAATGACAAGTCATTCATACCAAAACATCATACACAACATGAGAGAAGAGTCACTACCTTAATCCTTCCATGCGTGTCCTGGCGCCGGTCTCTCGCGAGTAGGGCAAATATCGTATCCTACGATTCACAATTAGGGACAAAGAGTCAATTCTCTATTCCAACTCTCAATGACTTCTTAGTACTTACTTTGGTTATCATTATTGCTCTTTTAGTACCCATGAATAACTCTATCAATAGCTCTAAGGGTTGGAAGACTATCCCCAAAGATCCCCTTTTTGAAATCACAAGATTGATATTTTTCACTAAGACACTTGAGTGAAGATGGCCTCACTCGGGTGATGGTACGGTCAATACTCGGGCACTAGAGAGTGAACAACAGTGAGTGAATACCCGAGAGCACAAGAAACTTTTCAGAGACAAGGACACTCGAGCACAGAAAGTAACACTCGAGTGATAGCTAAATGCTCACTCAAGCACTAGGAAGTGAAGTACAGAAAGTGAAGACCATGAGCACAAAAGTTCTCAAGGATCAGGAGGACTTAAGCACTACCCATTGCACTCGAGTGAATACCATATACCCGCGAGTGAGAAGGCACACTCTTGCACCATAACCGCGAGTGACAACTCGAGAGGCAAGTCCTTGGTGTCAAATACACTTGTACTCGAGTGATAGGAAGCTCACTCGAGTAATGTCCCACCACACTCGCAAGTGAGGCAACACTTGCCTTTGACCATGGAAGTGTAACAAGAACACAGAGAGCAGAAAGGAAGTTTGTACTACCACACTCGAGTGATTTCACCCTCACCCGAGTGATGTTCATCCCTCACTTAAGTAAACTCACTCTCACTCAAGTGATTTTATTAGAAAATAGAAAACGCAGTAAAACTAACCACATTTCCTAATACTTGCCCAAATGATCCAAATGGACCCAAAACTTCTACCAAAGCTACTCCCACACAAAAAAATCCAAGGAATTCAATAGAATCATCAGAATTATCCAAGTCCTACTTTATTATCATGCTTTGGTTTTGGGTAACACTATAATCCAAATTCCAATATCATCTAAACATATCATTCCTATCCCAAATCAATCTATCTATCTTAAACTCATACCAAAACACCCATTTCTATACCAATAACATGCCAACTACCAATGAACTTATTCCAATGAAAATGGGCCAAAAATTCCAGAAATTCAAATCTTAATCATTTGGCATAAAATTTAGATAGATATATTAGTCTCACTTACCTCTTTCACTTTGCCAAAGAGATTTCTTGATTCACCAACCTCCAAAATTTCTTGTGGGCATAAATCAACACCAATAGGCACACTATAAACATCAAATTGAAGCTCTCACTCCAAGGATCAACATTAATAAAGTGAGTTGGATCAATAGAGGCCATTTGCTTACCTTAATCATAAGCTTTTCTTCTTCCCTTTTCCCTCAACAATGGCGTAAGGGAGAGAAAGAAGAGAGAGAGAGAGATGAAGAGTGTGGAGAGGATGAAATGATGATGATACTCCCTCCCTTTGCTGTAGCCAAAAAAGAGAGGAGAGAAGGAGAGAAAAAACATTAAACAATGCATTTAACTTTTCCTCCCTTCACCTACAATCTTGCCAAGTGTCACCATCCCATTGGCTCTCCTCTAATAAGTAACTAATTAGTTTCTCTAACCCCTCCATTAACCATTTAGTCACACATCTCATTTTTCTCTTAGCTAGTAATTAATTTCTCCCTTAATTACTAACTTATGGCCAATAATTTCATTCTTTCAATTTTCCACAACTTATGGCATATTAATTAAAATATGCCACAAAATACATAATAATTCCAATTAATTCACAAATATTCACAATAATCATCATTAGCCCTTAATTAAAAATTGGGGCATTATAGGTTACCACTCAAGTGTAGTTGGTATTACTCGAATAAGCATGTATTTTATACTATAGGGCCGCTTCTCAGGATGACACTCACATCCAGTTTGTCAAGAGTGTGTGTTATCACTCGAGTGGCAAAGTTGGTGCTCAAGTATACCTTTCTACTTCAGGATTTTCATGGCTCTCGGGTAGTCACTTTCTAGGCTTCACTTCGTAGGACTTAGGTGAGTGTGGGGGCATCACTTGAGTGTTGATCTTGGTGCTCAAGTACAATGAGCATTGCTAGTCTCCATATGTGCTTTTGGCCAAGCACTTGCATGAGTGAGTTGTCCATCACTGGAGTGCATCATCCATCACTCGAGTGATGCAATCAAAAATGGGATTTTGAGGTTTTGAAAGATTATTTTTATCAAGTTTCTTCCAACCCTTTAGGCATGTGTTTAGCCTTTTAGTAGCCACCTAAAGGTCGTAAATGATAACCAATTTAAGTGTTTAAAAGTTAAAGAATTGGAAAAGAGAATAACCCTATGTCTTTGATTTTGGTATAGGGATGGATATTCACCCTGCTTGTGAGTTACTGATACTGGAGCATATGTGGAAAGAATAAGTGTAGGGAACTTACCTCTCATGTATGTATTTAATATTTGTGTTGGTGTATGTTGCATGTATTGCTTTGCTTGATTATATGAAACATATATGAATTATTGTAGCTTTGTTTCTATTTATGCTATGGCCATAAGTGTGTTGTTGAAACATCAAGCACGCAGATATGTCATAATATGAGTATGAGTTATGTATTGCAAGCATGTCATACATTAAACACTTATCTTGCATGCATACTGATATTTGTTTCCTACTGAGATTCTCTCGAATCTTACCTCCCCTACTAACCTTTCAGACAGGGTAGTAGATCAAGGATGGAGTTGGAACCCAAGGCGGCGAGGTCTCCTTCAGGATGAGATTTTGGTAGTTGGTTATCATAGTTGAGAGTAGTGTGTATTGGATATTTGTATTTGGATTAGGATGTGTATATATGGATGAGGATTTGATTATGTATATTTGAAATATGTATCTGAGATAGATTGTGTGATCCCCTGTTTGGGAAGTTATAATGGGCGTGTGTGCCCTGTAAAGCTTTGATTAATGTACGGTGCCCAGGGTTGGCCGGGAATTATATTGCGTACTCTGATGTATAAATGTGATTTGTCTTTGTGTGGTAATTGTATTCGAAAGGTGATTGTAAGGCTAGAGTAATGGTATTTTGAAATGTTTATGTGAAAACCCCGTCTAGTATATGGGTTTGAAATTGAGTTTTGATTATTATTGGTCTCTATTTCACTTTAATTACATATTTCAGATATTATTACAGCAGGGGGTTACACCCCTGCCGGAGCACCTGATAGAGCTTAATATTTATATATTTCTAGTAATTAATCTTAGGCTTTTGTGAGACTTAATTGAATATTTTGGTCATAATCAAGTGTTAATGTGAGATTTTAGTGAAAGAATAATTTGGGAATTATAGTCGTCAAATTGTTATATTTTTAATTAATATTTGTTATACCCATTATTCCTTAATAGCGAGTAAAATATATTATCTTAGTAAATCTAATTTTGTAGGTGATGACATGACACAACTTACCTATTTAACCTAGAGAGAATTGAAGAAAGATTGAAGTGGGGACTATTGATTATGAAGGGTGGTGGCCGTGTGAAAAGGGAGAAGCACCAAATATGAAAGGGAAAAGAAGAGGAGGCAGATCTAACCGAGTGGAGAAAGAGGCAACAGCTGAACCAAATGAAAAAGGAGCACCGAATGTGAAAGGGAAAATCGAAGTAGCAGCTGAACGGATAAAGGGAGAGCTGCTGGACTGTGAGGAAATTGAGAGGCAATGACGGTTGTTGCTGCAATTCCCATGGCCAATTCCTTCTTTATTCATCAAGCCTCATCTTCCTCCTCCTCCATGAGTAGCTAAACTTTGGTGATTTCCTTGAGTTAGGTAATGGTTTGAGCTTCTATACTTCAATGGAATTCCTTTAAGCTCTCTTTTTAGTTCATGATTATGTAGCTTGGTTAAGTATGTAAATGTGATCTAGATTGTTCTATGCCAAGTGAATAAACTTGGTGATTGAGCTAATAGTTGATTAATTAAGTTTTGTATGATTCAAATTAGGAGTAAGTCGAGTGGTTTAATCCAACTTCGTTAAGTAGATTGTAAATGACTAAACTGAATGTTTTGAATTGTTGTAATGGTAATTATAATTTAGAATTGAAAGTTAATTCTTCATCTCCTTGAGTCACAATTAATTGACGGTATTCATTTAATTGCTTCGGTTGAATGAATTAAATGATTATTGCAAGTATAGAGCTAGTGGTAGCTTAGTTCTATCCTCTCGGCTCATTATGGAATTAAAATCCTTAGCAAACAAGGAAGATTAAAACCTCAACTTAAGGGAATCCCATGTCATCATTATATTAGTTAATTGAATTTATCTTGTTATTAGTGTTAATTTCAATTCCTTTTGCTTCTTTGTCTTGAAAACAAAAAAAATACAAAAATATTGTTTTAGCTTAGTTTACTTCATAGTTTTAAAATCAAATTCTCAACATGATTACTTACAACTTTAAGGTATTTATCACTTTACTACTTAGAAATTAATCTCCTCACAAGAACGACCTAGATTGAGCTACTACGCTACATTTTCAAACCTAGTTTTATTTTATGAACTCACAAGACATGGGTTCATCAAATTGGCGTCGTTGTCAGGGAGGATGATTGCCAAGGTTTTAAGTAGTTAAGTATTCTTTTTAGTTGTCTTAGTGTGTTGCTAGTATGCTTTTGATTTTGTCTTAGTTGTTAGTTGTTAAAAAAACAAAAAGAAATTTGCATTTTGTTGCTTTACTATCATGTTCTTAGTGGCCATTGTGTGGTTTACTATTGTTTTGTGGTGAGCAAATTTGCATTCTTTATCCTTGGAAATTTGTTGGTTGCAACTTGAGATTTTAGGTAGCTATCACATTCTCTAAGTTGCGCTTCCAGTGACTCTACTTACATACTTGTGGTTTGAGGTACTACTTCACTGATATACCAACTTGTTCTCCTAAAAGGTGAATTGTTACCTTGCAACTTCTATTTGCCTCTTGTCACATTGTATTGCACTTGTCTTGTTATTGCTGGAACTGGTCTTACTCTTTAGACACTTGAATTTTAGTGGTTTTGGTTAACTCTTTTGGTTGTCAAAGATTAGTTAACTTGGTTTCCTGTAAGTTGCTAATTTTTGCTGTATATAACCCTTCTTCAATTAACCATTTGACCAATTACTTTACTGTAATTTGTGTGTCTTTGTAAGTCTCCTTACGGTGCATGACTAGATCTCAGAAAACTGAACTTGTGCCTTTAGATAAAGATATTAACAAGACAATTAGGTTGCTTAAGAAAGGTAAGAAAGCTTAATCATCTAGTGTAGGGCTTGGACAAGTCATTATCACTGAAGTTGTTGCACATACTTGTGATAATTCTTCTCATATTATCTCTTTGTTCATTATAGATCGCAATCTTGCCATGGATCTAGTTCCTCCTCCAGAAGGTGTAACCCCCTGCCGCAATTATATCCGAAATACGCGATTTAAAGTGAAATAGAGACCAATAAGAAACACAACTTATTTAAAATCCCATCTTCACGATAGGGTTTTCACAAATAACTTTCAAAACATAATACACCCTGGTCTCATATTCAATTTCGAATACAATTACATTACGCGGAATATCACATTTATCCAAATATCAGAGTGTACAACAATAAATTCCCGGCAACTCCCGGGTTCATACCATGACATAGAATTCATAGGGCACATTCGCCCTTTACAACTCCTCAAATGGGGATTACACAAATCTTTCTCATACATATACAAATATCCAATAACTCATTTCAATTATAGAACCAAATATACTCATTCTTATGTACACATCCAAATCCAAATATCCCATCTAGGATGATAACCAACTATCACAACCAAACTCCAATAGGAGCCCTAGCCGCCCTTGACTGCTTGCTCCATCCTCGATCCACCTACCCTGTCTGAAATGGTTGATAGGGGAGGGTGAGATTCTAGAGAATCTCAGTAGGAAACAGATACCTATATGCATGTATGATATGTGTTTAATGCATGACATGCTTGCAATACATATCTCATGTTCACATAATGACATATCTGCGTGCTCAATGTTTCAACAACATACTCATGGCCATAGCATAACTAGAAACAGAGCTACCATCATTCATACATGTTTCACATAATCAAGCAAAGCAATACATGCATCAAAACACCAACACAAATATCAAAGCATGCAAAAGAGGTAAGTTCCCTACACTCTTTCCACGTAAGCTCCAGCTCCGCTTACTCGCGATCAAAACAAATACCGAACCACGTCCAGGGCGAACACCAACCCTATAATCAAAGCAAGGACATAGGGTTAATCCCTTTTCCAATTCCTTAACTCTCAAACACTTAATGTTGGTTACCATTCATGACCTTTAGGTGGCTAATCAAAGCCTAAACATATGCCTAAAGGCTTGGGAAACACTTGACCAAAGATCACCTTTTAAAAGTACAAAACACTGATTTTTGGGGGTGGGCCGCGGCCCAAAATCCATGGGCTGCGGCCCAAAACTGCCCAGAAACATTTGGGCTGCGGCCCAGAATCCACGGGCCGCGGCCCAAGAAATCCAGTTTCTTGGCTGAACTTCCAAAAATCATAACTAATTCCACAAAAATCGAAATGAGGTGATCCCAAAGCCAAATTAAAGCTATTCAAGTCCTCTACACAGGAAAAATATTGGCCTATACTTTAAATCACCAAAAAAGTCCAGATTTACCAAAAACCTAACATTATACCAAAACAGGGTCCAGTTTCGTCCTCAAACTTTGGACAAACATAAATCCCAGTTCACAAAACTAAATGACACATATTATATGTCCATTTTGAAGCTTAAGATGTGAAATTCAAGACTGGAAAGTTTCATAATTTTCTGACTTCATTTGCCCAGTCAAAACGTCCACACAACAAGACTGCCCAGACAGAACTTCCAATTGACAGTTTTCCCAAATTTGCACAATTGGCTTCCAATGATCAAATTTTCATATCAAACATCATTCTCACACAAAATTTCACAAGGAATCCATTGGAAATACCAAATCAACCAAATTCACATTATATTGACATGTTTCACAAGATTCACAACATGTCAACACACAATCCTAACACAAACACACATTGCCACTCTTTTCATTCCAAGTTCTCATACCAATTCCAATGGCTCTATAACACATCAAGACACCAATTGCCACTCAAACACAAGGCCATTCATGCAATTCAAAAATCACACAAAATCAGGGCAAAATTCGAAATTCACATACTCAACCATAAATCACAAAACTTAGATCAAAAGGGAGCAAATGCTCACCTCTTCCTCTTTCCCAAACCAATTTCTTGATTCTTCATCTTTCCACTTTTGCTCAAGCAACAAAACACCTCCTCTCACAAATCTAAAACCATAGGAATATAGCCCTCAACCTCATGAACAACATTAATGAAAGACACTTGAGCATATGAAGGCATTAACTTACCAAAACTCAAGCTTTTCCCTTTCTCTTTCCTTAGCTTGCTCTTGGCGAAAATGGAGAACAAGAGAGAGAGATGAGATGATGAAATGAAGATATGAAGAAAGGGAGCAGATTTTAGGGCCACAAACCGTCCAACTAAGGGAGGAGAGGAGAGAGGGAAAACTTTGAACATTTGACCCAAATCCAAGGGTCCACAATTTGCCAAGTGTCACCATCTTGACACATCCTCCATGAGCTCACATGCACACACATACACATGATTCCGCCCTTTGATCTCTTGCAAAAATCAATCCTAACCATTGATCTTGAAGTTACCAATGAGTTTCCTCTTCGGTAACTGACCAATTGGTCGGTAACTTTACCGTTTTGCCCCTGATTACGGCAATTCCTCTTGAATCACCACCAAACACACCATATCATTCCTTTTCTTCCACAATGCGCCCTCCCCTCTATTTTAAGTCAATTTAGATGTTAATCCATAATTGAACTTAAATACAGGGTTTCGGCGCTGCTCACAACACATACGAATCACATCGGGTGCCAAATCACACCATGATCTCCAAAAGGGTTCATTCATCACTAATGACATCCACTTTTGGAGTCATTAACCCTTAATCACAATTTAGGATCCTGCTAAACCAGGGCTTAGTAGTCCACTAATCTCAGGCTTATTCTCTAGCCTCAAGTCTCAGAATTCGGGGTGTTACAGAAGTCATACCTCTACCCAATAGGGAGCATAGAACAATCAAAGATCTTACATCTTCTACTGATATTATTGATCCTTTCCTCACTTGTCCTAAATTTAATATTAATTTTGAGTTGAAAGGTCCTTTGTTAAGTCACTTACAAAAATTTCATGGTTTACCTACAAAAGACCCTAATAGGCACTTGAGGAATATGTACATTGTGTGCAACTCCATGAAACCAATGGGGGTTGATCTAGATGAGATGTGCCAGAAAGTTTTTCATTTTACACTGGAAAACAAAGCTAAGGAGTGGTTCTTGATGCTACCTCACCACAATCCTAATGCCTTAGCCTCTTAGGACACCTTGAAGAGTGCCTTTTTGGAAAGATACTTCCCTTCTTCAAAGATAACATCTCTCACTAAGGAAATCTTTGGTACTAAACAAGGCTTCCATGAATCTTTTTATGAGTTTTGGTGTCGATTTCAAGAACTTCTAGTCAAGTGTCAACATCATCAAATCCCAGAAACTCGATTGGTGCAATATTTTCATAGTGGGTTGCTTCCTCAAGATAGGAAGAGTTTGGATTCATCTTCTGGAGGCACTATTCAATTGCTTACACCTGAAGAAGCATAGGCTTTAATTGAGAAGATGCTAGTAATGATCAACAATTTGAAGGGTTGGATGCTAGACAAGTCCATGAGGTCTCATATGCTTCAAGATCTTCAAGGGAGTATGATAATTTGTCGTCCCAAATGATAGATATAAGAATTGACCTCAATAAGCTCATGGCCCATCTAAACAATGCAAACATTCATTGGTCACATTCTCAAGCTCTAGTGGCTCCTAGCTGTGACATATGTAGCTCTCACATGCATATTGCTCCTTATTGCCCACACCAACTTGGAGAGGTTTCAGCTGTTTTTCAAGGGAGACAAGGACAGAATCAAAGACCTTAGAATCCCTACTCCAATACATACAATGAGGGTTTGAGGTCCCACCCCAACTTTGGTTGAAGGAACTAGAATCAATTTCAAGGGAGTTCTTCAAATCAAGGACCTTTAAACCAATCTAATCCCCAACAAATAGCGGTTGCTACACCTGAATCCCATGCTACTAAAGATGACATCTCTCAACTTCTCAAGTGTATGAACAATGTGTCATCTTTCATGGGTAACTTAGCCTCGAGATTTGATAAAGAGAGAGCTCAAACCAATTCTAAATTTTCTAACATTGGAACTAAGTTTGACACAATCTTTAACAAGTTGGAGTTGTTGGATTCTAAGAATGCTAACATTACTTCATTTGTCACTCAAATGTCTGATAGCCTCAATGAGCAACAAGCTAAAAGTGGAAAAGGGTTGCCTTCCCACACTGTGATCAATCCTAAGGATGTACATGTTATCTCCTTAAGAAGTGGTAAATAAGTCTGATTTGAAGAAAATGTTAAGAGTTTCAAATTTGGAATGCATTCTAGTGATAGGCACAATGAAGAGGTTGAGGTTCTATTGCAACCACAAGTGGAAGATATTGATGGTAGTAATGATTCTGATCAAAGCACTCACCTTGCTATTGGAAAATCTGAGAGTATGGTTGAATAGAAGCTTCTACAAAGGCATTCTTCTTCAAATTCAAATATGGATCGCAAGCAAGGAGTGTCAACTTCAACAAATACTAAGGTAATTGATCCTTCAACTTCTTCTTCTTCAAGCAAAGGGGAGGCTAAAAAGGTAAATCTCTCTGAAATTCCGTTTCCTAATTCATATGTGCTTAGCAAAAAGGTTTCAAATGAAAACAAATTTCTTGATATGATGGATATTTTAAGTAAGATTGAAGTTAATTTGCCTTTACTGGATATGTTGAAAGGAATGCCTGCTTGTGCTAAATTCTTGAAAGATTTGTGTACCCAAAAGCGTAGGTGTAAACCCAATGAGTGTGTTTAGTTGAGTCCTAGTGTGTCTGCTATGTTTAAACCCCATCTTCCAATTAAGTGTAAAGACCCTGGCTCATTCACAGTTCCATGCACTATAGGTACCATGCCTTTTACTAATGCTTTTCTTGATCTAGGAGCCGCTATAAATGTTATGCCCTACTCTGTTTACACCTCACTTGGCCTCACAAACATCAAATCCACTAGTGTCATCCTACAACTAGCTGATCAAAGACTTAGTATATCCTACTAATTTTTATGTTCTGGACATGTCTATTGAGGTCTCTGTTAAGGAACTATTGATTTTGGGTAGGCCTTTCACGCGAACAGCTAATACTATTATTAGCATGAAGGATGGGTACATAACTATAGAAGTAGGTGATCATGTGATTCGTTTCAATATTTATAAAGCTATGAATCACCCATTTGAGGACTACTCCCTTCTTGGCTTGACTTTGATTGATTTGGCATTGGAAGAGGCAATTGATGAGTTTTCTTTCTTATTGTGTGTGAAAAAAGATTGTCATGATGATATATGTGCTACCATTGGTTCAAATTCTTCTCCCTCTATTGATTGTGATAATGATGTGTGTAGTATTGATTTCATGTCAATTGATAGCTCACTTTCCACTTCCAATCCTTTTATTTTTTATTTTTCTTACTTTGGTAGTACTATATCTTCATTTAATAGTTATCATGGTATTAGGAAAGAATTATTGTGTAGTTTTGCAGAATTTGAGAATATTAGTGAAGTGGATTCCATTTTTGGAAGTGAAGCAACATCCATTAGCACTGAATCTGCTCCTATGGACATAAATGGAATCATTGTTGAACATGAGGAAAGAAATCAATGTGCTACTGATGGCATAACTGCAATTTATGGTTTTAAGCTTCAAATTCCTCCATCTTATAAGTTTCAGACTTCTCCTAACCTCAAGGATGATTGTATGGGTAACCTCACTTCTTTCTAATTATTGAAATACTTACATTCTCCTTTTGGTGATGAACTTAGCAAGTCAAAAGACATAAAGTTCTTTGCTGAAAATTCTGGACACAATGGTCAACCACATGTCAAAACTATAACAGGAGAGAAACTCAGTTCTAATCAATTACTAAACTATTGCATACCATTTCATGATGCTACCTCTCATATATTTCACTTTCTGAATGATGTAGGTGGTAGTCAAGGTTGCTTTGTAAATGTGCCACAAGCTCAATCTACATCTGAACAAGGGGGACATACCTTCAATCCAATAATTATTGGGGATTCTCATAAGAAAGGGGAGTTTCTTGGTGCACTTGAGTTGAAAGAACTTTTACCTTCAATTGTGCAGCCCCCTAAACTTGATTTAAAACCCCTTCCCCCTAACTTGAAGTATGCTTTTCTTGCTGAACATGATCAATTACCTGTCATTATCTCTAGTTCCTGAAGTACATCTGAGGAGTTGAGTTTACTCCATGTGTTGAAGAAACACAAGAGGGCAATAGGGTGGACTTTAGGTGATATTCTAGGTATTAACCCAACTGTATGCACCCACAAAATACTTTTGAGTGAGGGTTCTAAACCTGTGAGATAGCCCTAATGTAGACTCAACCCTCTCATCTTAGATGTAGTTAAGGAGGAGGTCACCAAACTCTTAAGTGCAGGGATCATATATCCTATTTTAGATAGTAAGTCAGTTCGGTCCAAGTTGTTCCAAAAAAGAGTGGAATAATAGTTGTGCGAAATGAGAAGAATGAACTTATTCCAACAAGAGTCCAAAACTCTTAGAGAGTTTGTATAGACTTTAGGAAGTTAAATGAAGCAACTAGAAAGGACCACTTTACCCTCCCCTTTATAGATCAGATGTTAGAAAGATTGGTATGTAAATCACATTATTGTTTCCTTGATGGTTTTTCTGGTTATTTTCAGGTTTCTATTGCACCGGATGATCAGGAAAAGACAACATTTACATGTCCATTTGGGACGTTTGCATACCAAAGGATGCCTTTTGGGTTGTGCAATGCTCCTGGGACATTTCAAAGATGCATGCTCTCCATCTTTAGTGACTTACTTGAACAAGGGATTGAGATATTCATGGATGATTTTTCTATATATGGGAATTCTTTTGAAGAATGTTTGCTGAATTTGGAGAGAGCATTAGAAAAGTGTGTGCAAAAGAACCTTATGCTAAATTTTGAGAAATGTCACTTCATGGTGGATCAAGGAATAGTTTAGGCCACTTGATAAGTAAGAGGGGTATAGAAGTTGACAAATCTAAAATTGAAGTAATTTCATCTCTTCCTTATCCCTTTAACTTAAGAGAACTTAGATCTTTCTTGGGGCATGCAGGATTTTATAGAAGATTCATTAAGGATTTTAGTAAAATAGATTATCCCCTATCTAAGCTTCTCCAAAAGGATGTGGATTTCATCTTTGATGATGCATGCAAATTGGCTTTTGATGAAATTAAGTCTAGACTCATTTTTCCACCTATACTCATTACTCCTAATTGGGATCTTGATTTTGAGCTTTGTTGTGATGCTTCCAATAGTGCTATTGGTGCAGCTCTAGGTCAGAAAATTAGTAAGATCTCTTGTGTTATTGCTTATGCTTCTAAAACATTGGATAAGGCTCAAATCAATTACACTACCACTAAGAAAGAGCTCTTTTCCATTGTTTTTTCACTTGAGAAATTTAGGTCTTATCTATTGAATTCTAAAGTGATTATATATTCTGATCATTCTGCTGTCAAGTTCTTATCTAGGAAGACTCATACTAAGCCTTAATTGCTAAGGTGGATGCTACTGCTCCAAGAATTTAACACAGAGTTTAGGGACAAGGCAAGTGCAGAAAAATCTTGTTGCTGATCATCTAAACCACTTGCCCCTTGCTACACAGGGAGTAGTTGATGCTGAAGTTACTTGTGATGGTTTCCCTGATGCCTATCTCCTTGCTATTACACTTCATGACCCATGGTTTGCTCATATTGTGAATTATCTTGCTGCTGGAGTCTTACCTGATTCTTTGTCTCATTTTCAAAAACAAAAGTTAAAACATGAAGCTCAATACTATTTGTGAGATCCTCCATACTTGTGGCGGTATTGTAGTGACCAAGTCATTAGGAGATGTGTGCTGGATAATAAAATTTCTTCTATTATAACATCTTGTCATTCTTTGTTATGTGGTTGTCACTTTGGGGCAAAGAGAACTGCTAGGAAAATCTTAGATCGTGATTTATATTGGCCTAGCTTCTTTAAGGATTGTCATGCTTTTTGTAAAACTTGTGATGCATGCCAGTGATTAGGGGGTTATCTAGAAAGCATGAAATGCCACAACAACCCATGTTGTTTTGTCAAGTTTTTGATATTTGGGGGATTTTATGGGTCCATTTCCTGTATCTCATAGATATTTGTACATTTTGTTGGCTGTTGATTACCTTTCATGGTGGATTAAGGCCATTCCTACAAGGAAGGATGATGCCTCTACTGTTATTAAATTCCTACGTACTCATATCTTTTGTAGGTTTGGTGTGCTAAGAGCAATTGTAAGTGATCGTGGCTCACATTTTTACAACAAATTGATGGACAACTTGCTATCCATAAGACTTCTACCCCATACTATCCACAGACAAATGGGCAAACTGAGGCGTCTAATAAGGAAATCAAGTATATCTTGGAGCGAATTGTCAAGCCAAGTAGGAAAGATTGGAGTCTCCGATTGGATGATGCTCTTTGGGCATATCGTACAGCTTTTAAAACTCCTATTGGCATGTCTCCTTTCCAGTTAGTCTTTGGTAAGGGCTGCCATATACCTGTTGAGTTAGAGCATAGAGCTTATTGGGATGTGAAGGCTTGTAATATGGATCTTCAAGGTTCTGCTGAGGCAAGGATGCTTGTGATACAAGAGCTTAAAGAGTTGCGGTTGGATGCATATGAAAGTTCCCATATCTACAAGGAAAAATCCAAATTGATTCATGATCAAGGCATCTTACGGAAGCAGTTTCATGAAGGAGAGCAAGTCTTATGTTCAAGGCAAGATTCAAGCTAAAAAATAGGAAGCTTAAAACCAAATGGCAAGGTCCCTACAAAATGATCAAAGTGCATAGCTTTAGGTTAATAGAGCTTGATGATCTTGTAAGTGGTATAAAATTTCAAGTGAATGGTCACTTGTTGAAGCACTACCATGCTAGTCATCAACCACCATAATGCACACGGTAGTCTCTTTCCTTATTTTATTTGATGATATATGCAATTGAACAAGTGTGGGGGAGGGACTTATCAGTAGTAAAAGGTAGTCTGTTTGTTTTACATTTTTCAATCGAATAAACTCTATTTTGAATCATACTCTTATACTTAGCCTTATCCTATACTACACTTTTCTCTTAACCTTATGCCTAATTTCTTAGAGCTATTTCCACTTATGTCTTGTCTTTTCTCTCTCCTTGTGACGATGATGTGTTGCGCTTCAATCTTGAATTGGACTTCACAACATTCACTTCATCCAAGAGATAAGTGCATCTAGGTTCTCTATTTTTGTGCATTACATTGAGGGCAATGTAAGGATTGACTATGGGGGAGTGTGTGTTATTCTCATGAGAATTCACTATGATATCATATGCTTCTGTCTCCTGCTTCTGTCCTCTGTTATTTTTGGTCCAATTTACTGAGATTTTTGAAGCCTTTAGTCATGATCAAGTATCTTGATTACTCTTAGTTGAATTCATAGTTGAAACTTGCTTTAAATTAGTGAATACCACAAAATTCAAGTGTTTTAATGATGCATGATTTAATTTTGATGAGTTTATTAGGAAATAAAAAGCCTAGTTGGAAGGTATTTTGGGCTTAATTGTTCATTTCATTGTGTGATTCATCTACTTAGACTATTGCTCTCTAGAACTTGTTTTGTTTCTTGCTTAAGGCTACATTTTGCAATGGTATGGATAAAAATGACATTGGCATTCATTTCATCACCCATTTACCCAAACACAAACCATTCGTCATTTACCTTTGTTTACCCCCTGAGCCCTTCACTTTCGTTTCTATTTCACTATACAAATGCTATGTTTGCATCCTTTATCAAGTTCTTCCTAGCACTATTGAAAAAAAACAAGAAAAAAAAGAGATATTACTATTATATATTAGAAAAGAAAAAGAAAAAAAATTTGCTATGTAAAATGTCAAAAGAAAGAAAAGCAAAAAGAAAAGAAGAAAAGAAGAAGAAAAAGTGTGAAAAAAAAAATTCTAAGAAAGAAATAAAGTCACAATGCTAAAATATGTGAATTAAGTTAGTTCTATAGTGCTAAGTGATCTAGCAATTTATTTGGTGCAAGCATAGTGTTTGTTACATTTTCCATTATTTGGCCTATTCAACATTACAACCCTACAAAGTCCTTTGGATTTATGTATGCCATTGTTGCAAGTAATGGAGAGCCTAGAAATACTACAAGTCTATGGTAGAGTATGGTTAAAGTGGATGTGAGTGAAAAACTACCTTATATGAGAGAAGAGTGAAAACACTTATCCTAGTTAAGGTTTCCAATTAAGCTCATTGTAATTAAACCATGCATTACTTTAGCTACTTCAATTTTTGGTATATTCATTGGATTTGGATAGGTGGATACATTGTTATTTTACTAAGTGTAATTCTTGAAGCTTGATCTTGTCTCTTCTTTCAACCTTCATCCCTCTTTGCCTAGTGTTGAGTTTAATGTTTTGGTCAGGAGTGTAAAAGCTTAAGTGTAGGGGAATTGATAGAACTTAATATTTATATATTTTTAGTAATTAATCTTAGGCTTTTGTGGGAATTAATTGAATATTTTGGGCATAATCAAGTGTTAATGTGAGATTTTAGTGAAAGAATAATTTGGGAATTATAGTCGTCAAATTGTTATATTTTTAATTAATATTTGTTATACCCATTATTCCTTAATTGCGAGCAAAAGATATTATCTTTGTAAATCTAATTTTGTAGGTGATGACATGACACAATTTACCTATTTAACCTAGAGAGAATTGAAGAAAGATTGAAGTGGGGACCATTGACTATGAAGGGTGGCGGCCGTGTGAAAAGGGAGAAGCACCAAATGTGAAAGGGAAAAGAAGAGGAGGCAGATCTAATCGAATGGAGAAAGAGGGCAGCAACTGGACTAAATGAAAAAGAAGCACCGAATGTGAAAGGGAAAAGTGAAGTAGCGGCTGAATGGATAAAGGGAAAGCTGCTGGACCATGAGGAAATTGAGAGGCAGTGATGGTGGTTGTTGCAATTCCCATGGCCAATTCCTTCTTCATTCATATAGCCTCATCTTCCTCCTCCTCCATGAGTAGCTAAACTTTGGTGATTTCCTTAAGTTGGGTAATGGTTTGAAATTCTAAACTTCAATAAGCTCTCTTTCTAGTTCATATTTATGTAGCTTGGTTAAGTATGTAATGGTGATCTAGATTGTTCTTTGCCAAGTGAATAAACTTGGTGGTTGAACTAGGAGTTGATTAATTAAGCTTTGTATTATTCAAATTAGGAGTAAGTCGAGTTGTTTATTCCAACTTGGTTAAGTAGATTGTAAATAACTAAACTGAATGTTTTGAATTGTTGTACTGGTAATTACAATTTAGAATTGGAAGTTAATTCTTCATCTCATTGAGTCACAATTAATTAGTGGTATTCATTTAATTGTTTCGGTTGAATGAATTAAATGATTATTGCGAGTATGGAGCTAATGGTAGCTTAGTTCCATCCGCTTAGCTCATTATGGAATTCTAATCATTAGCAAGCAAGGAAGACTAAAACCTCAACTCAAGGGAATCCCATTTCATTATTATTCTAGTTTATTAAGTTTATCTTATTATTAGTGTTAATTTCAATTCCGTTTACTTCTTTGTTTTAAAAACCAAAAAAAAAATACAAAAATATTGTTTTAGCTTAGTTTACTTCATAGTTTTAAAATCAAATTCTCAACATGATTACTCACAACTTTAAGGTATTTATCACTTTACTACTTAGAAACTTGAAAATCAATGTCCTCACAAGAACGACCAAGGTTGAGCTACTATGCTACATTTTCAAACCTAGTTTTATTTTGTGAACTCACACGACATGGGTTCATCAGCACCATCGCCTACCGGCCACCGGCCCCTAGAGCTCCTGCCCCTAGTGCTAGGGTCCTTTTTGGGGGGGGGAGGTGTTATGTTTTAAAAAAATTGTTGGAAGGGCCAAAGGGTGGGTTCGAACCCACCTCAACCCCTTTAAAAACTAACTTGGTGGCCATTGGGCCACCAAGTTTCTTTTGATATATATATATACACATTAATAAATATATGTATAATATAAATGAAGGTATAATAGCCTTAATAAAATCAATAATGGAAATAACAAAATGCGTAATGGTTTTAACAAAACAAGTAATGGGATTGACTAAACGAGCAATATATATATATAAATTAATATATATATATATATAATATAAAAAATGGAATGATGGCTTTAACAAAATTAGTAATGGTTTTGACAAAAGAGATTACTGATGAAAACATGTAAGTTAGGATTTACCAACATTTGTCTCATTCCACCAAAATTCGTAATGGGATTGACAAGTTTAGTAATGATTTTGACAAGAATTGTAATGGTTTTGACAAAATCGTCTGCTGATGAATCTTGACTTACATGTTTTTATCAGTATTTTTGCACAAAAAGCTTTTGTCAAAACCATTACAATTCTTTTCAAAATCATTACTAAACTTGTCAATCCCATTATGAATTTTGGTGAAATGTGACAAATGTCGGTGAATCCCAACTTACATGTTTTCTTTAGCAAACTCTTTTATCAAAACCATTACTGATTTTGTCAAAGACACTATCGATTATATTTATATTATACATATACATATATATATATATATATATATATATATATATATATTGCTTGTTTAGTTAATGTCATTACTCATTTTATCATTTTCATTACTGATTTTGTTAAAGCCATCATTCAATTTTTTATATTATACATATGTATATGTAATGCCCAAAATTTTTATCAAGGGCTAATGATAATTATTGAGAATAATTTGTGAATTAAAGATTGAATTATTAAGAATAATTTGTGAATTAAAGATTGAATTATTATGTGTTTTGTGGAAATTTCGGTAAATGTGCCAAAATCAGTAGGAAATTAGAAAATAAAAAATTGTCGGTTAATTAGTCAGTGATTAATGAAGAAATTAATTACTAACTAAGAAGAAATGAGATGTGTGACCAAATTGCTAATGGAGTGGTTAGAGTAACTAATTGGTTACTTACTTTATGAAAACCAATGAGAAGTGGACATGTGGAAAGTGGAGAAGAGGAGAGAGTGTGGAGAAAGTCAAACTCATTTTTTTTATCATTTCTCTCTCTTTCCCTCCCTTGGTTTTCGCTAAAGAAGTATGGTGAAGAGAAGCATCATCATTTCATCTCCTTCCTCATACTCTTCCCTCTCATTTTCTCTCTCTTGTTCAACAGCCATCATTGCCCAAGGAAAGAGGAAGAACTCTTGATCAAGGTAAGCTATTTGACCCTTTAGATGACTCCAAATGCAAAAACTCTCTTCCTTAATCTTGTTCCTTGGATTGAGAGTTTTGATTCTATAATAGTTGATTTTCCATTGGTGGTGTTTTGAGCACACAAGGGAATCTAAGGATTGGTGAATCAATGAACCTCTTTGAGAAAGTTGTTGGGGTATTTCTATCTATGCTTTGTGCGAAATGATCAAGCTTTGAATTTCTAGGAATTTTGGCCTGATTTTTGAAAATGTGGGTTATGTGTATATGGCATGTTGTTGTCATGGAATGGGTGTTTTAGGATGTGATTTGAATAGATAGAATTGGTTTGAGGTTGAAATGCTAAGTTTTGTGATTTTTGGGATTTTGGTGTTGGATGTAGCCTAAAACAAAGCATGATAATAGAATTGGAATTTGGTAGTTTTGATGTTCCCATTGGATTTCTTGTGTAAATTTATGTGGGAGTAGCCTTGGTTGAGAATTTGGGATCATTGGAAACACTTGGGTAAAAGTTGGGAAATTTTGTCAACCCCAAAACATCTTAAACATAAACTAATTATAACTACCGTCATTAACCTTGCCTCGAGACACGTGCAAATCACTTCTCCGTATCTATACCTTTGCCTTTCATCCCACAGGCAGCCGATGAGTTGTTTATTTAAAAAAAGGGCGAGATTCTGAAAAATCCCAGTAGAAACATACTATCGTTCATAGAAAATGTGAAAAGTAAATATGATATGCGTCAAGGTATGCACCAATTAATGAACAATATAAACACAACATCATTATAACACATTATTATCATGTATATATGAGTAGGGCCCAGCCCTACTATCTATACCTGGTTAGACTGTCACCAACTCCCAGTGTAAGTGCACCTCTGGCATTAACTGCCCCTCTCTATGAAAATCATGTTGATTAATAAAGAACATTTACAAACAATGGCATCCACATAAGTATATAACTATGGCATGATGTATGAAGGATAATGTTCCTTCCTCAAAGTTCTTTTAATTCCTTTTTAGTATGCCTCGTAAAACATGTCGTTTCTAGCTTCTGACTCGGTCCTAAAATATTAAATGTACCAGAAATAAGTCATAACCTATCTAAGTATCATTTTAGATTCATTCATAGTGTTTCTTATGGTTATATTAGTCTATGGTGAAAATTTACTAAAATGCCCCAGGATCCCGGCCTAACCCCGCTATACCTGGCCCGATGGCACGTTTTCCCAAAATTTTAACTAAGGCTATCCTAACATATTTTCGCCCAAGGAATCCATTTCCTGGTTCAAAATTACCAAATTCAATGTCAAATTACAAAAATACCCTTGATAACCCTGATTTAGGGTTTTAGGGGCGTTTTCGTAATTACGCTTTTTCGGCCTTTCCCGAAAAGGTGACCAACTATAACCCCATCTTTTTTGCCCATTGAATCCAATGGAACCATCTATATCATGAAAATCCAGCTCCTTCCCCCCAGAACAGTGCTAGCCGAAACTTTGGTCAAAAAAATGGACAAATTGGACTTTTGTGTTTTAGCTTCCAAAGCTTGTACTTTCCTACTTCTAATCCTTTATTAACTCATTTAAACACATTCTAACCATGATTCAAAGAAATTTGGGCAGCATAACCCCTTAGGATTAGGGCAAAAATCACAAAACCCAACCATACGCTTCAACAACAACTTCATGCTTGTATATATCTAAAATTTATGAAGTTACCTCTTGAGATCTTGGACTTTCTCTCTCTAGGTGTCTTCTCTCTCTCTTCTTGAGCTCAAAATGTGTCTTCAAAACCATAGATTCCATGAAGAAGAGGATTTTAAAGAAGTTTTCTAATAAGATCACAAGGGAAAATGCTTAAGAATCACTACATACCTTAAGCTCCTTCTTCTTCCTTCTCTCCACCTCTTCAAGTTCCTCAAGCTCTCTCTCTCTCCTTTCTTTCTTGTCTTGGCCGAAATGTGTGAAGGGAAGGGAAGAGAAAGTGTTTTATGAAATGGCTCTTCATTCTTGTGAGCCCTTGATTTCAAGATGCTATCTTGTGTGGCAATTGATCTAATCTTTTTTTAACTATGTCATTTTCTAGTTGGCTTTGAACTATCTTCCTCCCTCTTGGTTACCATAGAAAACCATCCCCCTCTTGCTCTTCTAACCAAATGAGTTCTATTCCAACTAATCCAAACTTGCACTCAACCATGCACTAAGTTTGCACTTAACCATACACTCAAGTTGTGTACCATTATCATCATTACTTGTCCAAGAAGCAATATTTAATTGCAATTAGACATGTGCTCTTGAAAAATCAATTATAAACTAATCTCATTCCATAGGATAATGACACTTGTCATGTTTAATTTCATTAATCAATTTTTCCCACCATTTTCTTGTGTTGGATGGAATTTGGAAGAATTGGGAAATAAAATTGTTTTCATCATTTCCATAATCCAATTAAATGAAGTATGCATAATTCCTTCTAATTTCACAATTCTTGATTTATTCCTCCAAGAGTATTCCAATTATACATTTTTCTTTATTTTCCTTGATTAATTGAAATTAACTCCAATTAATTGGAAAATAATTAATCTTGGGCTAAATTGGCAAAATTATGATTTTGCTATTACCTTGGTAATTTAATTCCTTTTTTGCATTAATTTAATTTGCTATTGTTTGGTGAATATAAAATTTGGGGTGTTACAATCTTGTTACTCGTTTTGTTAAAACGATTACGCATTTTGTCATTTCCATTATTAATTTTATTAAAGCTATTATACCTTCAATTATGTTATACATATATTTATTAATGTGTATATATATATATATCAAAACAAATTTAGTGCCCCAATGGCCACTAAGTCAGTTGTCAAAGTGGGCTGGGCCCATCCCTTGCCCCTTTCAACAATTTGTTTTTAAAAAATAACATCCCCCCCCAAAAGGACCACGGTGCTAGAGCTCCGACGGTCAGGGGTAGAAGCTTTGGCTGCCGGGGGTCCAGGCCTGGCAACCGGAGATGATGCTCCGACAGGGGCACCATCCTTATTTTTTTAAAAAAATTGAGAGGTAAAATGGTAAAAATGTCAAAACTTGAAAATTTCAATTTAATACTTGTTACCTTTATGTTATTTTCAAGTATTAATAGACTTTTATGGGTTTTGTAAATTCAAATGGCATTTTAATATCATTTTCCCATGTTTATTTACCAATTTTGTCATTATACTAAATGGCCAGTGCTTGATGGGATCATGGGATTGAGTTAAAAAGGATCAGTCTTGAAAATCCTACTTATCCTAGAAATTGTCTATTTTTTAAGTTTGGCCCTTAGACATGCGGGCTCTGCCTGCGAGCTTTACAAACTCTTCTGCTAAATTTTACTTGTTTTTATCTATTTTGAAATATCTAAAAATGAATTAACAAATCTAAAAAAATTCTTAATTCAAATTATAAATGTTAAGAAAGTGTCAAATTATAGCTTTTCACCGTAGTCAAATTATAGTCTCTTTTTTTTTTTTTTGCCGCCTAAAATTTTAAGAAATTTTAGTGACGATTTTACACTATTATGTTCCCCTTGTTTCATCCAAGAGTCCAAAAATAAAATTAAACAAAATCATGTGAATAGGTTTTAAAAAGTGAGACTGTTGCGGTTGAAAACGTGACACTAACCGTTGAGTAATATTCTGGCAAAAAAAAAAAAAAACAAAACCGTTGAATAATAAAGTTCACTCACCATCTTGTAGGGTTGTATACAAAATAATAATTCAAAAAATTTTAAAAAAGTGACTTTGACAAATCAAAAATTTCCTTTAAAAATTATTTGGCAAGTTTAATCGGGTAGCCCTTAATCCTAATTAATGGGCTAACCTTTATTTTCGGACTTAAACAGGCATACAACCCCTAAAATATAAGCCTAGTCCTAGATTTAGATGGGATTAAATAGGTTTGATCTGTTTTGATGGCTCTACATTTTTTGATTAGATTTTTTGCTTACATATTTTTGTTTCTTACTTCTAATATGTAAGGTTCAAGTAATAGCCTTCTAATTTACTGACCCACAACCCTCCTAAATAAATAAGGGGAGTAGGTTCAAGGGGTGTAGATAGGTTCAATCCAGCTTGTAATATCACATTGCTTATAATTTCTAAAGAAAAAAAACATGCCATCGTTCGAGTATCATCGTATGTTAGACTTGATTTTATATATTTTAGAATCTTAATGTCAGTTCACATCGGAATATAGTTTCAAATAATATATAATTATTGGGTAAAAACGATTTTCTGTCTCAGAAGCCAGAAGTTTAACCAACTTTGATTGGGAAATATATGGGGAGATTTATTATAAGATATTCTATCCAAGGTTGTCAAACTCGTGAGTTTAAGCAAACTCGTGATAGCGATGTAAATTCGTATCGTGAACTCGAATCATAAACTCGTAAGAGTTTAATTTTACCATTAAATAGATATTATTATTATATAATTAAATAATTAAAATATAAAAAGTTGACAACAATTTGATTTAAATATATTTTAAATCTAAATAATTGAAATCAAATCTATTAACATTTATAATTTATCATATTTAATAAATAAATTTCTATGAAATTCATATATAAAGCCTTTGAACGTAATTAAATTGAAAAAGTTAACATGAGTTTAATAGTGCGTTAACACAGTTTCGTAAACTAGAAACATAAAAACGGTAAACTTGGTGTATAAACTCATGAATTTAACCGAGTTTACAACGGTTACGAATTTACCAATGACTTGACTCGATTTTATAAGTTAGAAACGTAAAAACGGTAAAATCGGAGTGTCAACTCGTGAGTTTGACAACAATAATTCTATCTGATTTTAATATAAGATATATTTGGGAAATTGATATTGTTTCTAAATATAATATATAGTTTTTGTATTTGTCAATCTTTTCTTTATTGACTCATGCTCCTTTAACAATAATTAAGAAGGAGATAGAATGAGGGAATTAATAAAGATGATTATGATATTTTAGAATGTATATGACATATTCACTACTTTCACTAACTTTTTTAATTAAATTAAATTAGGTAAATATATATCTTATATTGTTGACAAAAAAAATTATATTAAGGACCGGTGAGAGTATTAAAAAGTTTTATAACAAATAAAAACAGCATGTAATGAAAATTGACAAGTTCTAACGTAGCAAAACACAATAGATTCATATTGTTCCCTGATCATTAGAGGTTTTTTTTTTTGTGATTATATATATATATATATATATATATATATATATATTTTGAGATTTCAAAGCATTCTCCCTAAATTATATTCTTTTTTTAAATTAAGTGTAGAAAATTTTTTTATATGGCATAATTCCGTACAAGTTAAGTTTTATCTCAACTCGCAACCCAATTTTGATAGTGCAATTTAATCATATTTTTCATTAGATGTAAATAAGGTTCGATTTGTGGAATCTAGTACTAGCAGCTGCCCTTCTTTTACTTTTTTTGGGCAATTACAATGAAATCCCATACAACAGAAAAAATAAAAAAATTGTCCCAGAAGTTGTCAGTGTAAGCTCCTCAACTTATTAATGGACGCTCCTCGACTTGTCATTAACAACTTCAGGGACTATTTTTTTATTTTTTTTCTTATGTGGGACTTCATTATAATTGTCCCTACTTTTTATGTGGGCTCCTCAATATAATCATCGCAGCATAAAGCATCTTCTTCCGGAGGCTATAAAAGAAAAAACAAAATCGGCAACTAAAGGATGAAATAAGGGAAAATTGTGACTTATCTAATTTTATTATCTATTTGTATATTCTTAAAATAATTATGATGAAAAATATTTTAAAATAAATTTTATAAAAAAACCTGTTTAAATAATATTTTGGAAAATAGAATGGTGAAAGAATTTACTTTATTAGCATGATTGTGACTAATGAAAATACAGTGTTCACTATATATATGTTTTCTAATTTTGTGAAAGAAAAAATAACAAAACATAAAAATATGTTCTTATTTTTGTAAACAAATTTTTAACATTTTTTCAGAACACATGACCAAAAATACTTTTTTAAACTTATTTTTTATTTTTTTCCAAAAAAAAAAATTGTTTTAAAAAAAGCAAACCAAACATGTCCCTTGATGTAATAAGAATACATGGCTATGTCACTTCGTTTTCAATTAAAATTTTGATTTTTTTTATTATTGAGTTCTTATAATATCCTTAATTATGTGTATTGATCCCTTGCTATACTCTCAATTTGTTACTTTGTAAAAGAAATGACATTATTAGCTTATAACATTGCTCGCACTCACCAGTACTTGATTAATTTTGTCACATGAATTCAAATTGAATCAAAACCAACCAGAAAATTATATATATGTAATGACTCAGAAATATAAATAAGAAAAATCATGTTATTAATATGAAAAATATGATATGAACAAGTGCTAAATAAACTTCTTGTTAAGTATAAATTCTTTTCATTAGTTTTTACCACAAAATAAATTATTTTCATTAGTAATACAACAACAAAAACTTGAGCACAAGTGGAAATGATATGGGTTTTTGAGAAGTAGACTTTTATTTGAATCCTGTGAAAGCCATGGGGTAAGTTTATTTTATTTTAGCACATTTAAAATTACTAAACTGCCCTTTTCACTAAAGACATAATAATTTAATAATTCTAAAAATATCTTCCTTGGTGCCTCTTTTCTCATATCATGACTACAGAAAAGGCCTTTTATGATGGTTATTATTGACCATATATAATGATTCCAAACCATTATATATGCGGGTGCTATATATGCTCAGCGCATATAAATAACAGTTCTGAACCATAATATATTAATGACATATATAACAGTTCTTTGTTAATAACTGACCATAATGTACTGACTTTATTTTTTAAATTATATGTAGTTATTTTTATTATTATTTTTTATATAGTTTTACTATTAATATTTATTATATAAGCCACAATATAATTATTGATAATAACAAGATAATAATATTAAATAAAAAACTTATACTTAAAGGATTAAAAATTCAATACATTATAGATAAACATCATACAATTTAAAAGAAATTAATAACTTAAACACTCTCACAATAAACATTATCTTACAATGTTTTGAATTCCAAAAGAAAATCAATAGTGTCTTTGTTATAGGATGTCCATAGTTCACGTATCTGTGCGATCCAAGAGTTCCTGTTACATATCCTTTAACTGCAAAAGGATAATATAAATGTAAAAATAAGAATATATATATTTATATATATATATATATATATAAAACAAAAATAAGGAAATATAAAAACTTAAACAAATCGTGGAATATAACTTTGAAAATAAGAATATAGTAAAAATTGGCAAATATAAAAATTTGAGCAAATCTCGGAACCTGATTCAACAAACATGGTTTCAACCTACTGTTTAGATTGCTAAAGTTTAAGAATGTGAGATGCTTGACAATAAAAAATTCAACATTTTATCTCATCACTTTTTCTATGTTCTCTACTTTCTCTTGAATTTTTCTCTCTTTTAATCTTCAAACCTATGGCCATCATCATATTAGATATCGTAATCCTAACCAGTGACCTTGAGCATCAACTGGCGAGCTCTCATTATATGAAAAAAATAAAACGGAACTAAAAACATTAACTATAAAAATAAAAGCTTACACGAGGAAGAATCACAAGAAGAAGAAGTTGCAACATTAAATAAGGAAGTATTTGGTTTGATTGAGTATGAACAACCTTAGCTCTGATGCCAAAATTGATGTTAAACGGGTTTAGAAGAGGGTAGGAGAGAGAGACTATAGGAGGGAGGACAACAAGAAGGAGGGGTAAATCAGGCAAAGGGAGAGGGAGGAAAGAGAATATTCAAGAGGTTTAACATCGGGTTGAACGAGTGTAGTCCATCCAAACCATAAGCGGGCGAGGCGAAGACCTTTAGAGTTCGAAGTAAGAGATCACATGTTCAGGAGAGTGTCTCCAATCACGAGAATCGGTTTAGTGACCAAGCGAAAGAAGTCAAGCCATAATGTATTGATCTGTTTGAGATTCTTATTAGAATTAGACTTGTAGCATACTGTTTGTGCAGATAGCCTAAAAGGGATTGTCCCAATAAGAAGCAATTTGAGAAACGGAAGCCATCGTGAAGAGGCGTTCGGGTTTATGTCCCAAGTTGTGTAACAAATTTTGAGGATGAAATTTATTATACGGGGGGAGAATTGTAATGACCTAAAATGTGAATATGGGCTCATGACTCCAAAAGTGGACATAATGAGTGTTAGTCAAACACTTTTGGAGAATACAGTGTGAGTATTGACCCGAATTAACAACAGAAAGTGCCCAAATTTTGTATTTAAGCTTAATTATGTGTCAAATCTTAAATTGAATTAGAAGAGAGGGGGAGGGCAAATGGCATGTGAAGGAAGGGTCAAATAATGAGTTAAGTGATAATTAGTTGAAATTGGCATAGTCACGGGCAAAACGGGAAGAAAGAAATTTATTAGCCAACTAGTCAGCAACCGAAGAGAAAACTGACTAATAACTAAAAGAGTAAGAGGTGTGATTAAATTGCTAGTGGAATTAGTGAGAGTAATCCTATGGTTGTATGCTTTATGAGAGTGCACAAGATCATGACACTTGGCAACTTATTGGGCCATTGGATGAGGAGTCAAAGTTTCAACTCAAACTTTCCTCTCTCTCTCTCTCTCTCAAGTTGGTTAAAGGGCATGGAGGGAGTTGAAAACTAATCATTTATCATTAACTCTCTCTCTCTCTCCAATTCTCTCAAGTCGTCCATGGAAGGGGGAGGAAAGAGAAAAGTTCAAGACAGTGAGTCATTTTGACCTTGTAGATGACCTCAAATGCTCAAAACCTCTTCTCTAAACTTGCTCCTCTTGATGTAAGCTTCATTCCTATGGTTTTAGATTTTCAAGAGGAGGTGTTTTCTAAACTCAAGAAAAGCTAGTTGTTGGAGAACCAAAGAACAAGCTAGTGGAAGAGATAGAGGTGAGCAAAAGCAAACTTTTGACATATATATTGTGGTTATTGGTTGAGTATTGAAACTTATGAATTTTTCCCTATTTTTATGTATATAGGGAGTTAGTGAGTTTTTGGTGTCTTGTTGATTGTGTTGGTGTCTTGTGGTGTCTATTGGCTAAATAGAATGAATTTGAGACTTGAATGTGAAGTTTAGTGATTTTAAGGCTTTATGTTGAATTGGTGTTCAAAACAGAACATGTTAAAGGAATATGAATTTGGTGGTTTTGATATTTCTATTGGATTCTATGCAGAAAACTATGTGGGGGGGAGTAGCCAAGGTTGTAAATTTTCGACCTATAGAAACATTAGTGGAAAATTGGAAAAAAATCAATTAATTGTAAAATGTTGTGTAGGAGAGCTTGTTTGCATGATATTTTGAATGAGTAAATAAGGTCTAAAATTTATGAAATTTGGCAGTGTTGTAGTAGACCTAGCAAGCTTTAAAATGATATAAAGTTTGTATTATTTTGACGTGTGTATGAAAAGTTATAATCATTGGAAATCAGCCAAGAATCAAGCCAATTCTTGGCCGCAGCCAAAGAAATTTTGTCCAGTTCTTGGCTGTGCCATAAAGGTTGTTGGTCGCGGCCTAAAACTCTCTAACCTATTCTTAGCCGCCGCCCAAGGGTTATTGGTCGCAGCCCAAAAGTTTCTGATCTGATCTTGGCCACGGTCCAAATCTTTCTAACCATCTCTTCACCGTAGCTAATGGATTGCTTGGCCACGGCCAACCCATCAAAAAACTACATTTTGAACTTTTGAAAAATGGTCTTTAATCTGGTTCTTACCGATCCTTTAGGCTTTTGTTTGAGCTTCTAGTGGTTAACTAAAGGTGTTAAATGATAACCAACCCTAAATGTTTTGGAATTAAGAGTTGGAATAAGGAATAACTCATTATCCTTGATTATGATTTATAGGATTTGACATCTCCCTTGAGCATGTGAAATCAATGCCTACGTGGGAACGGAAAGAACAAGATAGTGACTCTTTCTCTTATATAATGTATAATACTTGTATGTTTGTGTTTGCCATTGAATTGTGAAGAAGTGAAAGTTGTTGTAATGCCATGGAAGTGAATACAGCTAATGTTGTTGTTGTTTATGCCCAGAAGTCCTGAGAGAATGTACGAGTGAGGTTGTTACATGCTTATATCATTGTGAATACAACAAAGACTTTCATTTTGTGACTTGCGAGTCACAAATCACTATGGCAGCTGAATATAGCTTTTGAGCTATTGTGACAATTGTCATGCATTATTGTTGTTACAGCAAAAGCTATCGTTTTGTGACTTTTGAGTGACGCATTACTGTGGTAGATGAATACAATTTTGGAGCTGTTGTGACAAACGTCACGTATCATTATGGTTAAAATAAAGGCTGTCGTTTTGTGACTTGCGAGTCACGTATCAATGTGGAAGCTGCTGTGAATGCTGTTGTAAACTGTTGCTGAGAATGTTATTGTTGTTGTGAATTATTGCTGGAAGTGTTATTGTGTTATTGCTTTGTGATAATTGCTTATATGCATTGGTGTTATATATCATATGATTGCAATTGTTACTGCTGAGATTCCTATGAATCTCACTCTTTCCACTACTAACATACAGCTAGGGCAAGCAGATCAAAGGAGAAGCTGATATACAAGGACGTTAAAGGTTCATGGCTAGGAGACTAGTTTTGTGTTGGTTATCAAATGTTGGGATAATTGTATATGGAGATGTAGACCGACATATTTGTTAGTACAAGCGTTTCACCCAAGAGAGGGGGTGAATTGGGTGATACCAGAAATTTCGTTGCATATAAGAAAATTAATTGAATATTTAAAGTAGTTGAGAGCAAAGAGAAATATCACCAAAGTGTACATCGGGAGTTATACTGGTCCGGCTATAACCACTTTGACCTACGTCCAGTCCTCAGAGCGTCTCTGAAAGTTTCACTATATTCTCCAAGATTCAGTGGGTTCTTGGCACCTCAGTACACAACAAGTTCCTTCACCTGGATACTCACTCCCCCTTACACGTTGTAATCAAATCTCCAACTCAAAGTTCCACTACCTTAAGTTGTCTCAATAACAAATATTGAGTTTGTAATGAAAACTCTCTCACAAAGCAAATATATAATCACTGAAGTATAATGAATGAGTATAAGAAAACAAAGCACTAAGAGTGTATTGATCGATGTGTGTTCTCAGTTCTTGTGTCTTATTTTCTTCTCTTTGAATGCTCCATATATATAGATGATTTGTAGTGTCCGTTGGAAGCAATTCAAACATGTCCATTAGAGTCGCGCAGCAATGGTTAACTATTCTTCAAATTTGAAAACTATCCGTTTGCGGTAGGTAGGGGTAGGTGAACGTTTGGACTTTTATTTGACTTTTCACTTATTGCATGATCTCTTTATTGTTTCTTTGCAAATGTACTTAGGATACTAATGCAATGAAGAGTTAATCATATAGATAACAAATCAATAGACATTCGATGAAAAACATAATTTCTGGACTGCCTTACTCAAGTGGCTACTCGAGTGATCATGTCTGTTACTCGAGTAGTCCCTTGAGTAATCCTATCAAAAATATGGCAGTGCCTAATTCAACATTTTTCATAAGATATTACTCAGGTAAGACATGGAGTGAGATATATCACAAACCTTCAAAATACTTGATTACTCGAGTGGCCATGTCTTTTCCTCACAAGTTACTCGGGTGTTGTCTCTGGTAAACTGATTACTAGAGTGGTTACTCGAGTGGCCTTCACTTTTCTTCACACCTTACTCGAGTGGTCCCTCGAGTAGATTTCAAATAACCTGGCAGATTACTCGATTACTCCCTTGAGTAATTACATCAAATTCTTGGCCGAGAGTTTGCTTTCTGATTACTCGAGTGGCTACTTGAGTAATGCTTCAAATAACTCCTCAGATTACTCGGGTGGTCCCTTGAGTAAATCCTTTTTCTCACCTGGTTACTGAGTAAAGTGTTGCATTTCTTTGCTGAGAGCTACTGGAGGATTTTTGACCTGGTTACTTGAGTGGCTACTCAAGTGATAGCTGTGAAAATGATGTTACTCGAGTGGATACTCGAGTAATGGTGTATATAACTTTACAGATTACTCGAGTGGTTCCTCGAGTAAATTCGTCCAAATTTTGGCAGTGCTTCACTGGATGAAATTCTCCTTGATTACTCGAGTGCTTACTTGAGTAACAACTTCCTTTACTCGAGTGGCTACCCAAGTAAGCCTTCACAAAATTTGTTTATCACTCCAGTGCTTACTTCAAGTAATGCTTTGCCACTTTGTACAAAAATTCATTTGTTTGTTATCAAATCTCTCTATATCATTGATCCAATCTTTGTTATCATCAAAACATATGGGATCTAACAGTATTAGGGTTATGTAATTGCCTGTAATCCCTATTTGAAAATGGGTGAATATGCCTTATAGGCTCTTATAGTTAAAGATTGAACCTCGAGTGTCGTCGAGAATTTTGTTGAATACTCTTATATGTATGAATGGATCAATACTGAATAGGCCGTGTAGTTCTGAAATATGGATGTAGGACCTGATTAAAACAAATTGTGAAAAGTTTTGAAAAAACCCTCTTTACCACAGGCCCAAGTCCTATCTTGAAGTTTGGATTTTGAATCAGTTTAAATTATTCTGTGGTCTCTCATTTGCTTTATGCCATGTTTTCAAACCATATTAACGGCTCTCGAGGTAGGGGCTTACATTTCCTATCATCCTTTGTTCTTTTTGGTCATCAATAGTGTGTGTACAAGGACTACTATGTTGTCTTCCTCCTCTACTCCAAATCTCAGAATGAGGGAGGTTTACATCGTTGTGGGTGATTCCTCTCTTAGATCTTTAACTTGGTCATTTTGTTTGATCCTTCATTATTTGTTTGTGTAAGTGGTAAGCTTGAATCTCTTCTTGTATATTATGGTTGCTGCTATATATTACTTGTAGTAAAGGAGTGAAATCAATAGGTGTCTAAGGGCAAAATTGTGGTGAAGCAATATAGGCTAAATAGTGGAATTGATGAAACCTTGAGAAACCATTTCAATGCTTTAAGAGCTTATTTCATTTGAAGCTTTATAGGATAAATTTAGAGCTTTATAAATGTACTAAGTATTTTCTTTGATTATATATATACACCTATATAATTTGGTTGATATGATAGGATGAAAGATCTATAAGTTGAAATTGTGGTTTAATGAGCTTGATGATCATGTTTAAATGTGGATGCACATAAGGTGTTTATAAAAATGTACAAGAGAAGAGTTGGTTTGGTTAAGATTGTTCAAATTCCTTATTAGAGCATAGAGAGACTTGAATGTTGCTTTTATATATATATAGTTGTGTTGTTGTAGTGAAGTTTGGGTTGCCAAAGCTATAGTTTATTATTTTATGTATAAATATATTATTATCGAATCATTCATACAAGTTTGAAAATCAAAACCAAATATAATTTTTCTTTCTTTGTGCATTTGTTTTAATTTTCCATATCATTGTTCATAAAACTATTGGAGAAAGGATGTTCGGATGTCGTGGAAAGAAGCTTACATATACCATATGAAGGTGGTATTATGCCATTAAGAGAAGATATGGTATATGAAATATCCTCAACTTATAACCATAATTAACCAAAAACTTATCCTTCTTAGTTTGACAGGAGGGGAAGGGAGGGATTTTGCCCCCTCTCCTTACTTGGTTGTCTAAAATTTTTAGGAGGGGTAGGGAGGCCCTTCTGTAACTCCTATCGTAATTATGGCTGAAATATGCAATTAAAATGAAATATAAACCAATAATAAACAAAATTCATTTAAAATCCCATCTTCGCAATAGGGTTTTCATAAATACATTTCAAAATCTAATACACCTGGTCTCAGATTCACATTTCAAATACAATTACTACGCGAAGATAAATTACATTTGTAAAATATCAGAGTCCACAGATAATGATCCCAGCAATCCCCGGGTTCCATACATTAATTCAAACTTTACAGGGCACATTCACCCATTTCAATTCCTCAAACAGGGATTATACAGTATAATCTCAAATACATATCCAAATATACATAATCCCAACTACAATGATAAACAATTACCAAACTTAAATAATCCAAACGGAAGGCCTTGTCACCCTTGGTTGCTTGCTCCATCCTCGATCCAGCTACCCTATCTAAAATGGTTGATAGGGGAGGGTGAGATTTGAGAGAATTTCAGTAGGTAAACATTACCAATATGCATGCAAGATAGATGTTTAATGCATGACATGCTTACATAACTCATGCTTACACACAATGACAAATATGTAAGCTTAAGAGCCCGTTTGTTTCAACCACATTACATGCCTGCAATGGAAATCATGATTGCATTACCAAGGGAAGAGTGTTTGGTTGCTCTTTAACATAGTAATAGGGTTTACCATGGTAATGATGATTACCAAAAAATTGGTAATCCACATTCATACCTCCCTCCCTATGAATCCTCATTACCATCCCATTGCATAGTTAAAAAAGTCCAATTTACCTTTTAGTTTCACGTGTCTATTTCACTTATCTCATTTCATTTGCAACAACCGTCCCCTGCCACCGCCGCCACCTCCTCCTCCTCCACCCCCCGCCGCGGCCACTTCCTCCACCACCCCCCACAATAGTCGCCGCCGCCTCCTCCTCTTACTCCACCCACCGCGACCTCCTCCTCTGCCACCCCCACCACTACCACAGCCTCCTCCTCCTCTGCCATCCTTCACCACAGCCACAATTTCCTCCACCCACCGCCACCACCCGTCCTCCTCTGCCACGACCTCCTCCTCCTCCACCACCCCCAGCTGCTGCCACTGCCACCTCCTCCTCCTTCTCTACCCACAGCCACCACCTCCTCCTCCACCACCCCCCGCAATCGATGCCGCCACCACCTCCTCCTCCACCACCCCCCGCAATCGATGCCGCCACCACCTCCTCCTCCACCACCCCCCGCAATCGATGCCGCCACCTCCTCCTCCTCCTCCACTCGCAACCGCAGCCGCCACCTCCTCCTCCTCCACTTGCAGCCGTCGCCACGACCTCCTCCTCCGCCACCCCCCACCGCCGCCACAATCTCCTCCTCCTCTGCCACCCCTCACCGCCGCCACGATCTCCTCCACCCACCGCTGCCGCCACCACCTTCTCCTCTACCACCCCCTGCCGCCCCCACCTCCACCTCCTTCACCACCTGGCACCCCCACTACCTCTTCCTCCTCCATCTCTACTGCTGTCAACTCTTAACTATTTTTTCTACAAAGATTATATAAGGGTAAAATAGACTTTATGCAATATATTAATTTTAAATAATTGTTAAAATATTAACCTATTGCACCTTACTTAAAAATCAAACCAAACACTATCCCTGTAATTAATATTGCATTGCATTACCATTACATCGCACTGCACTGCATTACAGGGTGTAATGGGATCGAACCAAACGAGCCCTAAGGCTTCGAACAACATACATATGGCCATAGCATACATTGAAACATAGCTTCAAATCATTCATACATGTTTCACATAATCAAGCAAAGCAATAACATGCATCAATACCAACACAAATATCATATACATGCAGGAGAGGTAAGTTCCCTACTTTTGTACTTTCCACGTATGCTCCAGCACCGATTACTCACGATCAGGGTGAATACCGAACTCTATAACCAAATCAAGGACATAGGGTCATTCTCTATTCCAAATCCTTATTTCACATCACTTAAAGTTGGTTACCATTTACAACCTTTAGGTGGCTATAATTAGCTCAACGAAAGCCTAAAGGATTGGGACGTACTAGGTTGAAAATCACCTTTTAAAATAACAAAATATTAAAAATAGGGGTTGGCTACAGCCACGAATCCTTTGGCTGCAGCCAAAACGTGCACAAAAGGTTTATGGCTATAGCCAATAATTTTGGGCTGTGGCCAAAACGCATACAGAAACTTTTGCACTGCAGCCAAGGAAACTTCGGAAATTCATAAATAATTCCATAAAAATTGAAATGAGGTAATCCCAAAGCCCATTGAAATATTTTTAAGTCCTATTCATTGGAAAAATATAAGTCATTACCAAAAATCACCACACAATTCCAGAATTACACAAAATTCCCTTGCTGTTCCAGATTTGCACCAAGTTTTAATGTCAAACTTTGGAAAACCATAAATCCCAGTTCACAAAATGAAATGACACAAATTATATATCCATTTTGAAGCTTGGAATGTGAACTTCAAGACTAGAAAGTTTCAAAATTTTCTGACATCATTTGACTATTCAAAACATCCACACATATAGACTGTCCAGAACAGAGTTTCAAAAGACAGAATTCCAGATTTTGCAAACTTACTTCCAATGGTCCAATTTTCATATCAAACATCATTCTTACAGAAAATTTCACATGGAATCCATTGGAAATACCAAATCAACCAAATTCACATTCCATTGACATGTTTCACCAATAATAACAACATGTCAACACAAGTCACAATTCAAACTCACATTGCAATTCTTTACTTTTCAAAGTTTCGAACCAATTCAAATCAATTCCAATGAACATATAAAACATCATGAAACCAATTGCCACATAAAACACAAGGCAATTCATCCCTTTCAAAAATACCGCAAAATCAGGGCAAAATTCACGATTCACAAAAGTCATCCATAAATCACAAAAATTATATCAAAAGGCTTCAAATACTCACATCTTCCTCTTTTCCAAACCAATTCCTTGATTCTTCATCTTTCCACTTTTTCTCAAGCTCTCAAACTCCTCCTTCCACAAATCTAAAACCATAGCAATGAAGCTCTCATCACTATGAACAATATTAAAGAAGAGTGTTTGAGCTAAAGAGGACCATAAACCAACCAAAACTCACCTTATTCTTTTCTCTTTCCTTCTCTATTTGGACGAACATGGAGATTTTGGAGAGAGAGGATGAGATGATGAAGAAGGTGAGGAAATTCAGTTTTTTGGGCTCCCTTGGATGACCTAATAAGAAGAAGAGAGAGGAATGAGTGTTGAAAAGTTGACCATGATCCTAGGGTCCTTATTGTGACACTTGCCATGATCTTATGTTATCTCTCATGAGCTCACACAAGCTCATATACACATAATTCCACCCCTTTTGATCTATCACATATTCAATCTCAACCATTGATCTTGAAGCTACTATTGAGTTTCCTCTTCGATAATTGACCAATTAGCCTGTAACTTTACCGTTTTGCCCTTGATTATGGCAATTCCTCTTGAATCACCACCAAACACACCATATTATTCCTTTTCTTCCACAATGTGCCCTCCCCTCTATTTTAAGTCAATTTAGATGTTAATCCATAATTGAGCTTAAATACAGGATTTCGGCACTGCTCACAACACATACGAATCACATCCGAAACTCAAATCACATCGGATTCTCCAAAAGGATTCATTTATCAATAATCACCTATATTTTTGGAGTCCTTAATCCTTAATCACAATTTGAGATCTTGATAAACCGGGGCTTAGCAATCCTCTAATATCAGGCTTATTCTCTAGCCTCAAGTCTTAGAATTCGAGGTATTACACATTCCCTCCCTTCTTAACCCACCCCTCCAACATTTGGGGGATTTGTAAGAGAGGGGCAATATTTTGCCTTGTATAGACCAATATGCCCATGTTTATTTTTAATATTTCCAAATTACCCTTTAGGCAAAAAAACCAGGTGCTCGTCCCTCTATCTCCAAAATTGGTAGCCATGTCTTGCCCCCAGTAAGGTGCAACTTTCTTCCTTCCCTCTTTTCCTTGGCGTAGTGGTGGTCAAAATGTTGAGATCCAATAAGTTAAGAGCTGAAAGTTCTAGAGAAAGTGAACATTTAAGAGAGATAAACATAAATGGAATCCTTCTTCATTTGAAGACGAGCACCCATGATTAAAATGAGCACACTTGGTGAACAGAGATGTTTCATCTCCTTCTCCTTGTATTGTTGCCTGTTGGTTGTAGGCACCAGCATAAAAACCAAAAGCAGAAAAAATAACAGAGTCCTAAGGTCCTTGTGTTTTGAAAACTCATCTCCCTAACGAAGTTGGATTTAGATTCTCTCCTTTACCCTTCCCATCCGCTTCCATCATTTACCCTAAAACTACGTAGTTCTAGGGTAAAAACAAGCCATTAAAGCTTTTTTTTTAAAAAACAAGCCATTCATCACTGTGGAACATTTTTCAGTAGCATTTAGTATCCCAAATTAATTTTTAGTACACACAACACCCTAAAATATGTTTTTTGTGGCACCCAGTATCTAGTAGCCATCACCCAGAAGTGTTTTCTTAATAGCACCCAGTATCCTTTGTACTAAAAAAATGCACTAAAAATTACTTTAGGATACTAGATGCTACTAAGAAAACACTTTTGGGTGATGGGTGCCAAATATTAGTGACACCAAAAAAATATTTTAGGGTGTTGAGTGTACTAAAAATTAATTTGGGATACTGAATGCTACTAAAAAAATATTCCATAGTGATAGATGACTTTTTTCAGGGGAAGAAAAAGCTTCCCTGGCTTGTTTTTACCCTAAAACTACGTAGTTTTGGGACAAAAGATTGGAGCAAATGGGAAGAGTAAAGGAGAGAATCCTAATCTAAGTTAGAGTCACCTCTTTTTCACCAGAATCCAATGAAGATATTGGATGGCTTATCTTTATATATATATATATAATAGCAAACAAAAACATTAACACTTGATGTCTTATTAAGAAAAAAGAAAATGACAATAAGAATTAAAAGAAACTAATAAAAAATAACAATTTCTTTCTTTTTCATAAAATATTTATTATAATTATAAAATATAATATTAGATTATATATTATAATTATATTTATTCAATTTTGATAATTGTAAACTTAAGCATAAATAAGGGTAAAATTGTCCATATAAAAATATTTTCTATCCCCCCTTCCTAAACCAAATAGAGTAACCTTAAAATCCCTCCCCTCCTCTCCCTTCTATTCAATCTAAATGAGGTAATATTAAAATCCTTCCTTTGCTTCTCTCTCCCATTAAAATCCCTCCCCTCCCATCCATTGAACCAAACAGACCCTTATTCAACTACTATGGTAGAAAAGAGACAAGGGTATATAAAGGTTTACTATAGTAGAAAATATTACAACTTATCTTTTAAAATTTAATCATGACAAAAAATGAGTTCAACTAATTATTTGAAGACACTACCATGGTTGAAAAGGATAAAAAACACTACAAATATATATATCCATGAGATAAAGCAATACAACTAATTGTTTATAAGTTATCATGGATAAATAAGACCTTTCTATAATGATTGAATGCTAAACCATGTTAGAAAAGGGCACAATCCACCTGACATGGTTATTAAAAGGGTTAAGGGGCAATTTTGCGTCAAAAATATTTCAGGGGTCAATTTTACTCCGAAAGTGTCAAAAAGGGACAATTTTGTCCTAGTCATTATCCTATTTAATTTTGATTGTTAGTAGTCTAAATATGCTAAGTTTGCAGTCCGCATCTACCTTTCTTCAAATCAGATCTCTGACCTTTGTTCCTTTGAACTAATCCTGGTGTTGATCACGCAAAACCAAACCGACCGTTCAGATTTATTAGGGCTTGGGTCCTTCACAATAATTTTGATGATTTTGTTAAACAAGAATGGAAGGAAGATATCATATGGATGCAAAATGCAACTCAGATTATGACTACTTGATCTCATTGGAACAAAACAAGGTTCGGTCATACAGAAGCAAGGAAAATAAAGCTGCTTCATAGACTTGATGGTGTTAATCGGGAAGTATCACAACATGGTATAACCACTTATTATAAAGACCTCTAGTTCACATTATGGAAGGAGCTAGAAGATGTACTTTACTGAGAATCTCTAGTGTGGGCATAGAAAGTTAGAACAAGTAGACATTGTATAGAGATTGCAATACTTAGTACTGCCATGCACAGGCTAATCGACAATGAAAAGCTAACTGGATTGAACCTATTAAAGGTGATGATAGATCTTGGGTGTAGGATGTCGCTCAGATAAAAACCATGGCTACTAATTTTTTTCTTAAACTTATTTGCTGAGGAGGGCTATTCATCCTAATATGGTCTAATAGTGTGGAAGTGTAACCATCTCACCGTAATTATATTCGGGTTATGAAATTTAAGTGAAATAGAGATCAATAAGACAAAAACAACATTTATAATCCCTCATCTTCAAGATAGGGTGTCCAAAAAAACAGTTCAAAAATATAACTAATCTGGCCCCACATTCACATTCGAATATAATTACTTGTGTAGTTAAATCACATTCATAAATATCAGATTGCTCAACTAAAATCCTGGCAACCCCGGGTTACATGTATATATATACATAAAATGGGTGTAAAGTTTCCCAAAATGGGGGATTACATATCCAAAAATAATATTTACATCCTATATAAATACATAGTAATCCCAAACCAAAACAGATAACCAATAGTCCAAAAATTAAAACGACGTCCCTACTAGTCCTAGCCGCTCCTGGTTTCCCGCTTCTCCTTGGAGCCACTTGCCCTATCTGATGATTAGTCAAAGGAAAGAATGAGATTCAAAAGAATCCTAGTAGTAACAATTCACTCATGCAGTATGCAAACACGTAGCATGTAAGATCATGTTCAACAGCAACACAATGATTCATGGCTCACGCCACAAATGACAGCACTTACAGCTGTAATCACAATATGATAGCTTTCGTTGTAATCACTATACCCGCTTTCATGGTAAACACTATGCCAGTCTTCGCTGTAATTACTATGCTCGCTTCCGCTGTAAATACTATGCAGCAGCATCACAAGGCTGCAACAGCAACACAATGCAAGATAGACATACATACAATGATTTACACACAGTATAAGAGAAAGAGTCACTACCTGGTTCTTTCCTGACGTTCTCTGGCACAATGGGCTCACGAGTACGGCAATGGTCAAATCCTATAAACCAAATTAGGGACAACCAATCAATCTCTTTTCCAAATACATATTTCCATAATACTCTAGGTGTTAGGATCGGCAGGCATAATGGAAGAATTTTAAAATTTTGCCAATCCTAATCGAGGATCTATCAATGGCGTTTAAACCAAGTTGGAAGGATTCATACATTTTATGATTCAGAGTTTTCACGATCTTTAGGAGCCAACACGTTAGGTCCGCTCCCTCTACCCGTATCCACATGAGTGCTCTTCAACCGAGACTGTGTGCTAGCGCCTCTAATGTCTCCTAGGGTTTCCCTTGCGGCTCTCAATTCTGATATGTATCTCAATATATCTGCTCTATCAAGTTTATAACTTATGAGGGCTATTTTCAAATTTCAAAATTAATCATCATTAATTTCAAAATTAATTAACTATTAATTATCTTGATGAGCTAATTAAATAAATTCAGTTTAAATTAAATCTGTCCAACAGTTTTAATTTAACCTATTTTTTTAATCCAAATAAAGAGCCATTAGATTTAATTTATTTTCATAAATTAAATCTGAGATATTATATCTCTATCATGTTAGTTATTAAATTTAATTTAGTTATTAAATTTAATATATCTTAATAAATTAAATTTAAAACTAACACAATATAATAATATCATATAATACACACACACACACACACACACATATAAGATATATATTTTTTGAATATATATATATATATAATATTATTAATGAATTATATATTTTATATATATAAATATAAAATTCGTCCACCCTAAATTAAACATTATCTCGTGTTGGACCATTTTTGTGTGCAACCCTGTAGGCCCATATGAAGTTGGCAGTGGGCCAATAACTATACTAACTCAAAAGTCGCAAGCGGCCTCTAGCAAAGTGCCTAAGACTTTGATTCGTATCTGCTGTATGATGATTTGGGTCGGTCCAGCACCATGTACTCTTATAAGTGCTTAAAACTTTGATTCGTATCTCCATATCTTATCAAAGTCATACTGATCTTGTTTCATCTCTACTCCTGCATAGATAACCGACCAGGGACATGTTAGGACAATCTTTATGAATTATCCAAGGGTACAATTATCACAGTTAACATGCAAATAATATGATAACAGAATGGAGAAATTTCATTAAAATAATAATGTTCAAAGTACAATGATTGGCCCTTAGGGCACAATTTCTAATACTAGGTTGGTTATCATTTAAACTCTTTGGATGGGTATTAGAGGCCTAAACACACACCTAAAGGGTCGGGGAACACTACCCTAAATATCCCTTTTTCAGAAGCAGAACACTGATTTTTGGCTAACTCACTCGAGTGAAGATGACCTCACTCGAGTGATGAGAGACTTGCACTTGAGTGAGAATGGCTCTTGTAACCCCCTGCCTTAATTAGCATAATTAAAATTCGATAATGCATAATAAAATGGAATAAAGACAGTCGGATGATTCCAAATTCATTTAAGATTCCCTCCCTGTAGTAGGGACTTCACAAAATTTTCAAAGCTTCTCTATCTTGGTCTCAAGTTCAAATATCGAATATAATTACCTGTGCAGTTATATCACATTTAACCATATCAGAGTGTATAACTTAATCCCCGACAACTCTTGGGTTTCATCTATATATATAACTATAGGGTTCCAGTTCCTAATTAAGGGATTACACCACCATGTATTCAAAAACTATTCACAACTCAAAAATTTCATACAGTATTCCCTATCCAAAATGAATAACCAACATAACCTGACTCAAATGTCCCTACAAGGTTCTAATCGCTCTGGGTCGTTCACTTCTCCTTGGAGCCACTTGCCTTGTCTGAAATGTTAGTCAATAGAAAGAAAGAATGAGATTCAAGAGAATCCTAGTAGTAACAAATCATTCATACCACACATAAGCACACAACATGTAAGCAAATCATCATACAGCAGCAACAGCACAAATCACACTCCACACTCATCCCCTTTTACCGCCGGGAAGGCACATCGTCCTAACCCAAACCGTTGTTAGTGACTCAGGGATTGTTGGCGTGGTAGTGCATACACATAGCCTTATAGCTCATATAGCTATCTAGCTTTCACAATTGGCCTATCGGCCTTTACAAATAGCCTTTCGGCTTTTCACATAATCACACATATCACACCCCATCCTCATCCCCTTTTACCGTCGGGAAGGCACACCGTCCTAACCCGAACCATTGTTAGCGACTTAGGGACTATTGGTATGGCGGTGCTTACACATATCCATAAATGTCACAGCATACGAATTCATCACAAATCAATGCTATAACACACATACAATGCATCACATATGGTATAAAAGAAAAAGCCACAATAGATCAATCTCTTTTCCAAGTTCTTAATTCCATAATACTTTAAGTTGGTATTCATATAAACTCTTTAGGTGGCTATTAATTGCCTAAACATATGCCTAAAGGTTGGGAGAAACTACCCCGAAGATGCCTTTTGGAAGCAAACGCACTGATTTTTGGTCAGCTCACTCGAGTGGAGATGACCTCACTGGAGTGAAGACCCCCAGATTCACTCGAGTCCTCAAAAGTGCCACACTGGAAGTGTTTGCCTGAGAGCAAACCTTAATATGTCTTACACCCTTACTCGAGCACAGGAAGCTGTACTCGAGTAATGACCTCAAATGTACTCGAGCACCAAAAAGTGAGACGCAGCGAGTGACTACCTGAGAGCAACCATAAATCTCAAAAGCTTAAACTTACTTCTTCACTCAAGTGAAACCAAAATCACTCGAGTGATGACCTATATCACTCGTAGGAATGAAAGTGCACTCTCGAGTTTTGCCTAAGAATCCAAGCGAAACTAAAAGGAAAAAGGGAAAATATCATGAAACACTCGAGTAAACCCTCCCTTACTCGAGTGTTATTCATCATAAGCCAAAAATCGCAGCAACTGATATATGTTCCCAGATTTACCCATTTTACTACTAACGGTCCTAAAACTTGTGCCAAAGCTTATTCTCACTCATTTTGACACAAGGAACCCCTTGGTAACTACAAAACAACCCAATTCCTACTCAATCAACACATTCTCAACTCTAGATCACAAGATCACCCAAAACCACAATTTGCCAAACTTTCTCATTTAATTCCTAAATCAAAACTAATGACATTATAACACATCCTAATACCATCTTCTACACAATACCATTCCAAACTCTTTCATTGTCCAATTCTCATGAAATTAGGGCAAAAATTCTAGAATTTACAATGCTCAACCAAAAATCACCATAAGTATACCAAAATATATCTGTTAGAGCAAGCGTTTCACCCAAGAGGGGGGTGAATTGGGTGATACTAAAATTTCGTTGCAAATCTAAAAACTTGACTGTGAATACAAAGCAATAGAGAGTAAGGAGAAATATCACCGAAGTGTACACCGGGAGTTATATTGGTTCGGCCACAACCACTTTGACCTACGTCCAGTCCTCAGAGCTTCTCTGAGAGTTTCACTATAACTTCCAAGATTCAGTGGGTTCTTGGCACCACAGTACAAGCAAGTTCCTTCTCCTGGACATTCGCTCCCCTTTACAAGTTGTAATCCAATCCCAACTCCAGGTTCCACAACCTTAAGTTACCTCAATATCAAATATTGAGTTTGAATGAAATATCTCTCTTATAGAGTGAATAAGAATCACTGAAGTATAGAATTACAAATATAATGTAAAACAGAGTAGTGAACTTGATGATACGTTCATGTGTGATCTTGTTGTTGTCTTCTCTATTTGGATGTTCACATATATATAGATATGTTGGTGAAGACTGTTGGAACATTTTCCTTTCGTTCGTTGAAGAGTGTGCAGCCACTATTGACTTTTCCAGTTTTTGAAAAATATCTGTTGGTGGTAGGTGGCATTTGAACTTCTCATTTGACTTTCCTTACTTGATATGATTTCTTCATTGTTCATCTGTAAATAAGCTAAGAATACTAATACAATGAAAGATTGGTCATATAGGAAGCAAAATCATGAACGTTGGAATGATTTCTGAATTTCTGGGTTTACATAAAATATATTCGAATGATTTTTACATGATAACCAAACTAAAACTCTTAAACTAGAGCCCTAACTGCTCTTCGTCTCCCACTTTCCCTTAGATCCTTCAATCTTATCTAAAAATTTGTGTTTTTAGGAGAGTGAGATTCTAAAGAATCCCCATAGTAACAAATCACTCATAATATGTACAACATCAAAGCATGAAAGTAAATCATCCACAACACACAACAATCGCAACAACAGTTGCAACGGCAGGGGTAGGTATCATGGGCATCGCCCCTCTACGACAGCTCACGCTGAACTGCTTGCTGTATTGCACATCTACATGAACATATCATAACACACAGCCCCATAGGCTGGGATCTATATAAAACATTTCACAACACATAGCCCCACAAGCTGGATACTCAAACAAGAATTCACGATTCGACAACGCAGCCTTGGCACTTACAGCAGTAGATATAACGGCCGGTGTAGGTATCATGAGCATTGCCCCCTACGACGGCTCATGCTGAACTGCTTGCGCTGTAATGCCCTATGGCCGATAACACATTCACAATGATAAACATGCATACCAAGTATCATACACAACATGAAAGAAAAGTCACTACCTTGATCCTTCCGTGCATGTCCTACCACCGGTCTCTCCCGAGTAGGGCAAATATCAAATCCTATATTCATAATTAGGGATGAAGAGTCAATTCTCTATTCCAATCCTCAATGACTTCTTAATACTTAATTGGTTATCATTATTGCTCTTTTAGAGTCATTAAATACCCTTAACAAAACTCCTAAAGGGTTGGAAGAACTATTCCAAAGATCCCCTTTTGGAAGCACAAAAACTAATTTCTCACTGTTGTACTAGAGTGAAGATGGCCTCACTCGAGTGTTGGTACAGACACTCGAGTGAAGAAGGCCTCACTCGAGTGAATGTATGGACTGCACCTCAAGTGTTAGAAAGTGAGGACAAAAAGTGTTTGCTCGAGAGTACAAGAACTTTCAAAGAAAAGGATCACTCGAGTGAAGAAGACCTCACTCGAGTGAGAACTTGACACTCACAAGTGTTAAAGCGCACTCTTGAATTTTGAACGCGAGTAACAACCCAAGACGAGAGTTCATGGTGTCAAATATACTTTCACTCGAGTGAGAGGAGGCTCACTCGAGTGAGAACCCATGGCACTTACAAGTGAGGCAACACTCTTGCCTCTCATCCATAAGTGTAACATGAAAACTGAAGGCCAGAGGGGAAAATACACTAACGCACTCGAGTGATCCCACCCTCACTCGAATGATGTTCTTCCCTCACTTGAGTGAACTTACTCTCACTCGAGTGATTTTATCAGAAACCAGAAAACACAGGAAAACTAACAGCTCTTACCAACAATTGCCCAAGTGTTCCCAATAGACTCAAAACTTCTACCAAAGCTACTCCCACACAAAAACACCCAAGGAATTCAATGGAATCATCAAAATTATCCAAATCCTACTCCATTATCATACTTTGGTTTTGGGCAACATAATCATCAAAATTCCAAAATCATACAAACATACCATTTCAATTTCAATCCTATATCAATCTATCTATCCCAAAACTCATACTAACATACCATTACTATACCAAAAACATGCCAAAAGCCCAATGACTCTCATTTTTGGATTAAAGGCCAAAATTTCCAAAAATTCCAAACTAAACCATTTGGCATAAAACTTAGATAGATAGATTAGTCTCACTTACCTCTTTCACTTTGCCAAAGAGCTTCTTTGATTATCAAATCTCCAAATTTCTTAGGAGTTCAAACTAACACCAATGGCCAAACTATACACATCAAAATGAAGCTCTTAACCTAAGGAGCAAATTAAAGAAAAGAATTTGAGCAATGGAGGTCATTTACCTACCCAAATCATAAGCTTTAACTTTCTCTTTATTGGCCAACAATGGCTGACGGTTTTGGAGAGAGAAGAGAGGGATGAGTGCTTGAGGAAGAAGAGAAAATGATTATTCTCTCTCACCCATGCTGCCATAGCAAAAACCAAGGAGAGGGGAGGAGAGAGAGAGAGAGAAAATTAAAAACTCTATTTGACTTTCCCTATACTCTCCCCACATGTGAGCTTGCCAAGTGTCACACTATCATTGGCTCTCATAAAAGTAAACACCCAATTAGCCACTTAATCCCTCCATTAGTCATTTAATCACACTTCTCATTTTCCTCTTAGCTAGTAATTAATTTCTCCATTAATTACCAACTTATGGCCAAAAATTCCATTCTTCCAATTTTTCAATCAATTATGATATATTAATTTATATTGCCATAAAACACATAATAATTCACACTTTAATTCACAATTATCCATAATAATTGTCATTAGCCCTTAATCAAAAATTGGGATATTACACATCGACATGCGAAATACCAAAATCATGCCCATCTCATAAAAATTAGTTGGAACCTATCAACTTGTAGGGATGATTTCTAGGGCAAGGTAGTTTGGAACAAGTACAAATGTGGCACTAAGATGGTCCCAAGAATTGACAAGGAGAAACCAAGGTCCAACTTATGGAATAGGATCAAGCGAACATAGGATACAACATATAAGGGTATGAAAGTTTTAGATGTTGGGCTCCTACGTTAGAAGTGGAGCAAGAATGGCCTTTTCTCAGTGAAGTGGGTTTATAATACTTTAAAGAATGTGAATGAAGAGATTATCCAATTGTGGGTGAGGCTCTGGGAAATTAAAGTCCCTAAGCGTTGTAAGATGTTCTTATAGATTATGGCTCATAATTGATTACTCGCAGAACACCTCTCGGCACCTGTATGGTCTGACTAGTGATGCATCTTACCCTATTTGTAATATTGAACGAGGGGATATCCAGCATGTACTTCACAATTGCCAGGAGCAACTGCACTTTAGAAGGAAATGGTGAACCCATCTATATGGCATATTGATTAATTTCTAGGATTGGTTCTGATAGAATTTTCCATCAACTATCCACAACAAAATACAAAGAATTGGAAGGAGATTTTTGCCATTACTTGTTAGTGGCTATGGAAGCACAAAAATGTTTTTGTTTTTGAAGGCAAATCCATTCTAAACACCATGTTGCAAGCAAGTGTTCAAGCTAGGTTAAAAAGCTTACATAAAGCTCGAGTCAGGTTTTGCAAATCTAGTACCAGCGATCCTCGATGGAATGAATATGGAGTCTGCTACCTACAGGTTGGATTAAGATCAACATCGATGAAGCATTCTCTAATCTAGTTCCTAGAATAGCTTGTGGTGGCATTCTTCACAACAAGGGAGAAAACTTCATACATACATATATGTTCAGATGGAATGAGGGAGATTGTCTTGCTGCTAAATTATATGGATGTCTCCATAGGTTAAAACTTGCATTGGATCTAGGGCACAGAAATATAGGGTCTCTTTGATTACCTCTTTTTAGAACAGTTTTATTGTCTTTAAAAATAAAAAAAAACAAAAAACATGTTTAGTGAAGTATTTTTACTCAATTTTTCTTGAAAACAAAAAACCAATTTTTTTTTTCAAAAATAGAAACAGAAAACAATTTCAATATGTTTTCTATTTTTCTTTTCTTTTTTTCTTGTTCTAAAAAATCGTAAACCTAAACCTGAGTTTTCTTTAACCTCGACTTTTCTTCTATGGATATGACCATGTGAGCGCTTTGAACAATGGCCGCTGAAGCTTCATGCTCTTAGTCACCTTCTTCTACGCTTGCTCGTCCTCCCTTCGTCCTCCAATATGATGCTTGCCTTCTCTAATCTCTCATTTCTTTCTCCTCAGTTAGTAATCGGTGAGTCCATGTTGTTTTTATGTCATTCTTGTTGATTCAGCTTTTTTCTAAAAACTTGCATGATAAAACAAAGCTAGTGGAACTTAACCCTTTGGAACATCAAAAGCCAGTATAAGTGTATAAGCATGGCATGAATCAGTAAGACAAGGGCTAGTAAATTCCCTTGAGGAGATTTTGTATTGGAGTTCAATTGTGAATGTGACTTCTCTTTCTTCTTCTTCTTCAAAAAAATGTCTTTAGTTGACATTTCGCACACATTTGTTGGTCCTTTCAGTGTTTCTTTCAGATTTTAAAATGGTGTGAGTTTATTTTTTCCCTAATAAAAGCACACAGGATACACAATCATGGTTTTTGTCATCAATCAGGTCATTCTTGCTCTCTTAGAAGTAGGATTTCTATATCATATTTTGATATCACTTTTGAGAACTTAGATTTTTAGTTTTACTTTTTACTTTTTGAGTTTGGATGAAGTTTACAATTTCAACTATCTTCTTCTGCCAAAAAATTTCAAAACTCTGTAGGACTTGTTCTTGTTGCTTATATTTTTTTTATTATTGTTAACTCATAGAAATCAAGAATATTCTAGCATATTTTCTTCTCTTTTACTTATTTTTGGGTTTAAATTGTGCATATAAATAGATTATAGAAGAAAATGTGACATGACAAAAGCAAAATCAAACTTTTGTCAAACCATGAGTTAAATGCAATTAGTTTTGATTATTTGTGAGAGTTAAAGAGCTCAAGAAGTCCTCCTCCTTGCAGGTGGAAGATGACAAGTTATAAAAGCTCTTAAAGATTATGGGAAGTTGTGAAGGAAAGGAAGGAATACAAGAGGAAGATGAAAAAGGACACTATAGAAGAGATGCCTGAATTTGCCATGGAAGTGTCATAGCCAAGCCATTACAAAATTGCCTCAAAAGATGACCTTTCTGTCTACCCTTTAGCCGTATATTCACTGTAGCCAAAGTCATAGTAAAATCACATGAAAAAACACTACTTCTATTTGAAAATTCACTATGGCATTTGCGATAGCGAACCGACAGTAAATGTGCGAAACTAATGTTATGTGTTTTGAAAAAGTGACGATTCTAAGGGCTGTTTAACCTAAGATGGGTGTCAAAACTGAGCATTCTGCACAGAGGAGAGGTTGAGAACAAGAGGAGGCTACTTGGGAGAGAGCTCTTGGAGAATTTGGGGGCTCTTAGAGGAGATTTTTGGAGAAATTCAAGGGTCTTCCTTGCTTTTTCTGGTTATTCCATATTTTCCTCCCATTTTGCTAATATGAATATGAGTTTTAAGTTCAATTTTTGGTTTGCATTGCTTATGAGTAACTAAAACTCTCATTTAGGATTACTTTTACCTATTGTATGGATTATATCTACTAGATAATCTTGCTTTTGTTAGTTATTGAGAATGTATGCTGATTTTTGCTATGCTTAATGCTATCTTGTGCTTGATCACCACATGTTTAGATTAGTTCAATTGAATGATGCTTGAGAGAGCTATTTTGGTTGTAAAACTTGAGAAAAATCATGTTAGACTTGAAGTTTGATACTTAAATGGATAGTTTGTTGTTAATTGTATTTGTGTCTTTATGTGTTCATTTTCCTATGCATGCATGCTTAATTGTTGCTAAAAGTAGTAATCTACAAAGGGGATTTGTATAATGGATGCTAGAAGACTAAATCTATAGCTTAGTTCTTGCATGCTTATCCTTTCTTACTTCTATTTGCCTCCTTTCCTCTTTCACTACTCTGTGTCTTTTTGCTATCTGTTCTCTAAACTAGAAGCTCCTTCTTTTGGGTTTTGGGATTTTTGGCTTTTTGCTTGTAGCCAAATAACATGATTGATTTGTTGGTTAGAATAATGAATTTGATTCCTCCCTCCTATTTTGCTGCCTGGATTTTCATATCTTTCACTATTCATTATAATTCTTGTGAACCACATTTCTCCTAGTCTGATTTTGTGTGTATGTCTTTTCTTTAACTTATCTCGATGATATCATGTAGATACATAAGCAAATTTTGAACCCTTTGCTAGAATTTAGTGGACCTGGCTTCTCATTCTTATATACACCCTAATACTAGTATGCTTCTTGCTTAAGTTATTAAGTTCTTCTTAACCCAATATTTTACAAGAGCTTGTCTTATTATACTCACATTTATTGCTAACTGTATGTGAGCCTCGTGCATTGCATGGAGTTTAAAAAAAAGGGCCACACATACTATTCACATAAGCTTGACTTATTCAATTCTAGTATGATGGGACAAGCTTTAGCTTCACTTTTTCTCCTTCAAGCATTTTGAGAAGTTGAGAGTTTCTTTAACTTGTATCTTTTTTTTTTGTATAAAGATGAGGCTAAAAGCCCATAAATGATAATTACGTATATTTAATGTAAAAGAAAAAGGCAATACAAGCAATTTCATTATTCCTCAATCCTTCTATATTATGTGGGGGATGTACTGGGATGCTCGTAAGACATACCATCTTCATTCACTGCAATAGTAGAAATGTAACACCTTACTTTCTATAATCGATCTGATGAGTTTTAAGCAGTGAATTCGTTCATGAAGTAATATTCCTAACTAAAATCTTGCAGAAAGTCATTCAATGGTTTGCAACTTCATTACTACTCATCGATTCTTATCTTTATTTAATTCAACCAGAGTGATTCACTACTCATTTATTTAGCTAGATTATTCCTCTGCTCATTCTTAGTTCATTCATTTGTATATTTATATAGATAGTATAGCCACATTGAGCTACCAAAGTGTCTCATATAATAATACACAACAAATCAATCTTCACTTCTCTGCCACAGTTCCCTCTTGTGCAATTCCCTAAAGTACTTTTCTGTACTTCATCACACTAGTATGGTTGGTTGGGGGAAGATAAGATTCAGACCGAATCTTAGTAGTAAACAATGCTAACTATGCATGCAAGATAATGCTTAATGTACGATATGCTTGCTTATATCAATTTATGCCAACATAATGACATATGCATGCTCAATGCTTTACAATACACTTATGACCATAGCATAAGTACAAACAGAGCTTCAATCATTCATATATGTTCTATACAATTCATCAAAGCAATAACACATATCATCACACAAGCATACATATATCAAATACATGCAAGTCAGGAGAGTTTAACTACCTTTAGTTTTATGTCCTCCTCTTGTACCTTTTTCTTACAACCATTGAGGTTACTCGCATAACCTTCCATTTCCTCTTTCTTATCACCTCATAGCCCTATATACATAATCACACATTAGAGCCATGATAAATGAATGTCCAATGTGGCTACATTGGCCTTAGGACATGTCTCTTATAGTTGGCCCCATACTTATGACAATTTAGCACAATTGCCATAAATTCGTAGGTTAACCCAATCTACCAGTTTTGTTGACCAAACTTTGAAAATTCATAATTAATTATACAAAAATCCAAATGGATTGGTTCTAAGTTCTACAAAAATATGTTTAATCTTATTTCAATGAAAAATATCACAAAGAACCAATTATAACCACACAATTCTAGAAAATTCATCAAACCCAGTTTGCTATAGATTTCAATCTAGAATCAACATCAAACTTTGAAAAATCTTATCTCTCAATCCACTAGTTCAATTGCATCAAATTACCTACCACATTAAAGTCGAGGATGTTTACTTTCATCCTATAAAATTTCATAAAGTTTGGATCAGGTTTGGCTACTGAAAAACACGTTACAACAACTCTGCTTTAGAAAAAGGAACCTGGCAGCAAGGTCATCCAACTTCCAAAAATTTCAGAATTATGTATAATTATCCAAAAATTATAACCAAATTATTTTCCACATAATTTTTCATGTAGAACACAATAGAATGATTATAAATATCAAAATCCACTTCCTTCTTAAAATTCTAGCTAGAACCGTGCAGACCCTAACTTCTACCGAAAATGGATTCTTCTAATTTCGTCAACCGGAATATCATACAACACCATAAGACCTCTTCTAACTCATAATCATCATCAAATAAACATTAAACCTTAAAACCCCCACTTGCTAAAACTTTAGGGGTTAGCTATTTCAAAAAATACTTAACCAATCAACAAGTTGTTCGGTTCAAATTGAAGCTCATACTACCTCTACTTGATTCCATAATTAGTTCTTGATTCCAAAATCACCTCTCTCGAGTAGATGGCACCAAACACCTCTTATCAAAAATCCAAAATCATAGAAATATTTCTCTCACTAAGAGGAACAACATTAGACAAGACTCTGGAAGCTAGAAATGCCAAATAGAAGGTGAAATTGGCTCCGAAGCTCAAGAACCTTTATTATTCACACACCTTCTCTCTTCTTTCTATTTTCTCTCCATTTTTTCTGATTTTTCCCTTCCTTATGGCCCCTGGCTGAAACTTTAATGAGGAATAGAGATATGAGATTAAATCTTACCTTTGATTGCTTCTTGTTGTGCCAACTGTCAGGGATCAAATCACAAAGTGACATGTGTCTTAAAAAGTAGGTCCCTCTCCTTCTCTCTCCTCTTAGGCGTACTTACTGATCAGGGGAGGAGGAGTTCGATGATTTTATCTAGCTTTCGAATTTGATGCCAGGCAAGTTGTGTACATGACCAAACCGGAGACCGGTGAGTTGTCCCGGCTTTCTAGACATGTGATGACTTCTTATTGATCCATTAGTAAAAAAAGTCAAAAGTGTCTTGAATAAAGCTGCTTTATCTTTAATCATTGCTTTTACTTTATTAAAGCTACTTTATTATATGGAGTCACTCAGTTTTGCGCCATGTGTCCCTGCAGCCTCAAGATCATGCCAAGTGTCTATGAAAGCCCTTAGATGGCGCTACATGCCTCTAACTCAAGGAATTACTAACTATCTGCTTGTGGGCCCCACATAGCACTACAAGCAAGAGTCTTTCCCTAAAACACAAGGTATACTAATGAATTCTTCAAAAACGTAGGGCATACCGGTCCACCCTGAAATCACCATATGCCCTCACATATTGGCATACTTTACTCGATTAACTTGTCCCATATTTCATGACATAATTGGGTGGCATCTTTCTACCAACCAAATGGCACCATATATGTGTCCTGTGCACATTTGCACTGACACTTAATCATACTGCTTACAAATAATGAGTCATTTGCCCGTTAAGGCCAAATCGCCTAGTCCCTGAGAGTCTTTCTATCACCTATCATTCTTAGGACTCTTCCTGAACTGGATTTAGTAGTCCACCTTATTCAGGCTTATTGTCTAGCGTTTAGTCCCAAAATTTGGGATATTATAACAAACTCTAGCATTGGAATGATCTCATCACATATTATCATTTTGTAAAGTTAGTCATTTGACTCTATTGATCTTTTGGGTTTCTTTCAATTATAACTTGCAGTGAAGTTTTTTAGGACATGTAGATACACATTAGTATGTTAATTAAAGGAGATTGAACATGAAAAATAATATGGGCATAAAATGGGTATTCTTTTTTAAGATGACATATTGTGTTAATTTCTTTGGTAATCTATTCTTTATTTTCTTTTACTTGATCATGGCTTTTATCATTGATATCTTGTTTGTTTTTGCATATCCAATTGACTTTGTCTTCTCTCCCTTCTTTGTTTTCTTATCAGAACCTAGATTCTAGTAATAACATACTAGTAAAGGTAGTTTCCTTTTCTCCTTGGAAAAATAAGAATTTTGTTAGTTATCCATTTGCATTTTTGTGCTTGTTGCTGTTGAACATTTTGTTGTTACACAGTTAAGAGAAGTGTTGTAGTTTTGTTTCTGGCTTGGTTATGTCTCTGAAATTCTTCTAATGACTAAAGAACATATATAGAATAACAAAACAAGTTATTGCAATGTTTCTTGTAATGAAGTCGTGTTATTCTGTTTCTTGCCATATTCCTATATATTATAGGTCATAATAGTAGACATAAGGTAGTTGCATATTGTTTTCAACATTCTACCGAAATAGTTTCTCGCTATTTTAAGGAAGTGTTAAGATTAGTATGTCAATTGGGAAAAGAGCTTATAAAATGAGATACAACAGAGTTGGCACCTGTGCATGTTAGAAATAACCCAAAGTACTTTCCTTGGTTTAAGGTGAGTATCAATCTTAATTATTGATATTTATGTCTTAGTTATTATTAACTTTCTCTCATAACTGTGTGTGCTTCTAATGTAGGATTGTGTAGGTGCAATTGATGGTACACATATAAGTGCTTGTGTACCTTCTGAAAAGCAAGCATCCTATAGAGGAAGAAAGACAATCATCACACAAAATATTATGTGCATATGTGACTTCAATATGATGTTCACTTATGTTTATTCAGGATGGGAAAGTAGTGCCCATGATTCAAAATTTTTGTTAAATGCAATTAATAATCCTGAAGTAAATTTCCCATGGCCTCCTATAGGTATAATTCAAAATAAAATCCTTCTTATATGCCATTTGTCCTTTTCTACATCAATATTTTGCAATTATTATAGCACCATTTTATCTTATAAACTATGGATATTATTGCACTGGTGGCTTTCTTCCACCATATAGAGGTGAAAGATATCATGCACAAGAATATCAAGGTAAAGGTCACCAAACTAGAAATGCTAAAGAGATTTTTAATTATAGGTATTCTTTATTAAGAATGATGATTGAATGCTATTTTAGGGTTTTGAAAACTTGATTTCCAATTCTGAAATTAATGCCATCATACAAGCCTTCAAGACAATGTCTTATAATGGTGGCATGTTGTGCTATTCAAAACTACATACACAAATGGACTTGGCATGATTTGTTGTTTATAGAATGGGAGAATATGGATCCAACACAAGTGGATGGTTTAACCTTAAACATAAACTTAGAAGTAGAAAGTTTAACAGGAAACAAGAATGCAAAAAGTACAAGTTATAATTTGGACAACATGTCTAGACTATCTTATCAAAGCACAACAGAGATATTAGCTTTATTCTCACTATTCAGAGAAGTTTTTGAGTGGATAGGTCCTACAAATACAGTCCATGTGCTGACTAACAATGCTGCTAACTATGTGGCATGTGATAGATTGATAAAAAAATAAATATAAAACTATTTATTGGTCACCTTGTGCAGCTTACTATTTGAATCTTATTTTGAAAGATATTGCATCCATGCCTCATGTGTCAGACCTTGAAAAAAATACATCTAAAATAACTATATTTGCATATGATCATTTGGTTTTCTTGTCATGGTTAAGGAAAATAACGGGTTAGAAGGAAATTGTTTGTCTAGGTGTAACAATATTTGCCACCACATTCATCACCCTTTGAAGTAGTGAGATTTGTGTCTCCGTTGATATGATTGTTGAGGATTGTTGATTCATATGAGAAATCTTATATGCCTTACGTCTATGAAGGCATGCAGAGAGCTAAAAATATAATCAAGGACATGTTTCAGAGGAAGAAGGAACTATGCAAACCCTACAAGAATATTATTCAAAGTCATTTGGACAAGCATTTGAAAAATGAACTTCATGCAGCGACATATATATCGAATCCTGCATTCTTATATAGTCTTAACTTTGTTAGAAAGCATAGACTAATGGATGTTGTGGTCAATTTGTTTGAGGCAAACTCACTAACAATGTTGATCATTATGTTACCATGCTGTAGCAAATTGCTATCTATCATGAACATAAAGGATCCGTTGACAAGGTTTCATGTGAAAAAACAGCCCAAAAACTTGTCCCTCATAAGTATAGTAAATTTCATATTTTAAAGCTCATATTGTGATTACTAATACATACTAAATGTCTTTTATTTTATTTTGTAGATGAGTGGTAGTTGTACTATGGGGGTTTAGTACCAGAATTGCAATAAATTGCTATACGTGTTCTTAGCCAAATTTCTTCTTCTAGTTGTAAAAGAAACTGGAGCATATTTGAGTGTATCTACAATAAAAAAAGAAACAGATTGGAGTATTAAAGGCTTGATGATTTAGTTTTCACAAACTACAATATGAGGTTAAAGTTTAGGTAATCCATAATATTAAAAGTCATGATTTTTGAATGGTTGTTTTATAGTTTAATTAAATATACTAATATACATTTCATTAATGCTGATATTCTATCATGCTGGCATTATAGGAATCAATTGAAAAAGAAGAAAGAGAATTATGATCCCATTGATTATGAATCAATTGATAAACTAGACTTTTGGGCGCTTGAAGAAGATCCAACTTGCGAATTTAATAATATAAAATCGACAAATCTTCAACTTGAACAAATGGTAAGGGATTTTGGAGGTTTCTAATTAGCTCTTATATTATTTAAAATTATATTCATACACACAAGAATATAACTATGTTTTTTACATAACTATTAATAATTCTATTCATTTCATATATAGGTGATAATGATGATGCTGGGGCTCCATCTTTAAATGATGATCATGTTGCTCTTAGTTCTTTTACTTTTCCTCCTGTTGCTCCACATCCTAATGTCTCAACACCTAGGGAGTTGAATGATGTTAATGATGATTGTCATGATGATGATTATTAGTTTAGTGCTTGAAGGTAGGAATATTTTGTTATGATTAGTGGGAATTTGTTAATCATATAGGTGGAAATATTTTGTAATTATATACTTTTTTTTGATATTTTGTTACGATGAATATTTTGTGATTACTGATTACAAATTTAGGTGTCACTAAGTGGTATATGATACTATGATAGAATGATGTCAATCTGTAAAGTAAATTGTAAAGAATATTTGACAAGTATATGATTATTTTGCTAGTAAAGTAGTGATTTAATGTGTTGAAATTATATGTAGTATTTGGAATTATGGATGGTGTGATAAGAAATTAAATTATTTTTCAATTTTTTATTCTTCATCGGTCTGGTCTCGGGTTGACTCTGAGTTAATTTCAGTTTGACTCATTGATCCTTGATCTAGTACCCCGACTGGTTCAGTGGCCAGTCCAGGTTTAATAACCTTGGGTAGAAGTAATTAATAGGTTTTTGGGGGTTGTGAAGATTTATTATATTGACATTAAATGGAGTAATTAAATAAGGAGAAAATAGGAAAGTAAGAAGTAAAAAATAAGACATTATCTAAATTTTTCTTATAAAAAGGAATGAGGTATGCGTGGTGGTTATTTCTTATAAAAAGAAACGAAGGAAGTATAAAGATAAGTATTTAATATGGGGTAGAAAAGAAAAAAAATAGTTTAAATTTTGAGACACAAAAAAAAAATCCTTATACTCCCTCTTATCATTTTTATAAGAGCCAAAATTTGAATTGTCTTCGTCTTTTTTATAAAAGCCGAACAACATTTAATGAGTTTTTTTCCCCATTTTTGCCCTTCATTGATTACATATATTACATTAATTAAAAGGTTGTTAGTATATATATTCACTCTATTTCTCTTTCTTACTTACCCCTTATAAATAAGGGCATGTTTTGAAAAAGAAGATTTATTTAGATATACTTATTATTTTTTACTAATTATAACTATTTTATTTTACCGTGTAATTTAGTTATCCAACTTTTATAAAACAGGATCCGAGGGGGAATCAAGGACAAACCCCGGAGATAAAAAATCACGTATAAAACAGTTCCGGAGGGAATATTAATAATCCAATATATTCCATGCGTTTGATTATTGTGAAATAGTCATATGAGTGCAAGTTTCAAGGGAGAAGAGAACAAATAGTAAATCGAAAATGGTGCCCAATCAATGCCAAACCGAGCATGCTTTAATGGCTAAGGATGCAAATCATATGAGAACCAAGTAATTAAAACTGGATCGGTCACTGAATCGGTAAGAATATTAGGTTAAGAGTCAATAAATCAGATCAAAGTCAAACCAAAGCTAATCTGAGACAAAACCGGTGAGAAATTGAAGATTTTAATGATTAAGTATGCAAATCATATGAGAACCAAATGATTAAATCTGGACCGGTTACAAAACTAGTCGGACCATTGGGTTAAGGGTCAGTGGGTCAGATCGAAGTCAAACTGGAGCTAACCCAAGACCAAACCGGTGAAAGATTGAAGATTATAAATTTATTAATATGAAATTCTAAAAAAATATTTAAAAAATAGATTTTAAAAAAAAATCCAGACCGAACCGATTTATTGATTGGCTTTTGGTCCAGACCGTCCGATCCGGTCCGATACAGATGCTATCACCATGATGAGAACCACCACCCACCACAACCACCCCCCCCCCCCCCCCCCCCCCCCCAACAACACTCAACGGGGTCATTTTTTTCCCCAGCACACGCCCCTGTCATGCATCAACGCTAATTCCCCCCCCCCCCCCCCCCCCCCCCCCCAACAACACTCAACGGGGTCATTTTTTTCCCCAGCACACGCCCCTGTCATGCATCAACGCTAATTCCTTTTTTCTTTTTTTGCCAACGCATCAATGCTATCTTCAATCATGTCATGGAGAAAAGAGAGATTACGGGGCGTATGATTAAACAATAAATTACATGATCAATTACAATATGACTACGAAGCTGATTAGGACGACAATTAGAATGTTTAAGTGGACCAATTACGTAACTTACAGGGATAAAATGTTACCAGTCTTCCTCGTAGCCTTCTGGGTCATTCTTCATTGATGCTTTGGCGTTGCGAGTTCGAGATGTGGTATTTGTATACTCCCTTCTCTAGGGATAAAATGTTGATTGGTGATGTTGATTGATAGATGATACGGCCAAAGCGAAGCATTTCGTCTAAAATTTAACTCTCCCCTCAATTTATTAAGGCAATCTATAAATAATTATTATTATGTACCACTTTGATCCTATATATAAGTTCAAATTAACTAATTTTTACATACCACTGAGAGTTAGTTAACTCATTAATTATAAATTAAGGTTTTCAATTTCACCTAGTTAATTCATTAACTATGGGCTACATTTTTAATTTTTCCCTTATCTAAAATTGATTCCAAAAATCAACATGAATAAATTTTTTATTTATTTATTGTAATTAGTAGGATAAAAAAATATAAAATACATTTATTACTCTGGAAAAAAAAACTTATAACAAGGACCAAAATTTTTGATCAAAATGAACTTATAAATAATACCAAGTAATATGCAATTTTTTTTTTCTATCGTAAAACTTGTTGTAATCCTAGAGAATTCTCAAAATCAAACTTATCTAATATAATTAATAAATAAAACATATTTATCACATAAACCTTCTTTTTTCTTGCTCGTATTTTCTTTTTCCCCCTTGAAAAGTAGTACAATTGTAGATTTGTAGTTTAAATTTCAATAATTTTATTTAATATTTATTATGATCATTTTGAAAACTGTATGAACATGAAAAATTGATCGGTGAAAATGTTATTCGGTGTAGAAATTAACGGCCTATTTGATTTCTTGTTTTTGAAATAGTTTTTTTAAAAAAAATGCAAAAAATTGTTTGAAAATGTGTTTCAGGACTTCCTTTTTATGTTTTATTACCTTTTATTCTCCAAGAACACTGTACTTTCATTAAGGACAATTTGCTGATAAAGAAAATCATATTTTCACTTTTTACTTCGCCATTTTAGATAATTTTTCAAATTAATGATTCAAACATATTATTTTTTAAAATCTTTTGTTTTCAAAATTTGTTCTCAAAATTATTCTATAAAATTCAAACATAAAAAAATAGAAAAAAAATAACCCCCAAATGTCTCTGCCATAAAAAATAGAATAAAAAATTGAAATAAAAGATTATTGAAACAAAAGTTTAATCAGAATCTAACCTTTCCCTTTCAAGATCTCACTTTTTCTAGGAGTTCCCATGGCAATGTTCTATAACAGCCAATGTGATCCGTAATTAGAATTGGGCAACAAAAAGATGATGCATAAAAAAGGAAAATTTGTAAGAATTAAATTAGTAGAAATAAATGAATTCACTCATGCGTCGCAACCATGCCATGTGCAAGTGCAACAAATTGAATACAACGATATAAAACCAAAGGTGATGCATGAAGCATGATTTTCCTTGAAGTTTCTTGTTAATTTAGAGCTGGAATTGCAAATATATTATTGCAAAACCAGACTGTATTGTTTTGTGTAAAATATTCAATGATGTTTTACATGTATCTCTTAATTATTGACTATTGAGCATTGAGATCGCCTTCTCAGATGGGGCCTCTGAGTTTCACCTCTAGATGCGTAATGAAAATCAAGATTGTCGGCTCGAATACAAAAGCGCGTGTTAATTTTTCAAAATTGAATGTACTTTTTTTAAAAAAAATTAAAACATCTGAATAAATTCCTCATTTTTTTGAACAATGAATAAATTCCTCATTTAAACTTAGAAAAAAAATTTAAATGTGATTTTTTATGTTATAGTTCATCATGTTTTGTTGATTAGAGAATAATAAGTATAGACGTCTCCAATAAATTATATGGCAGGTATATAATTTTTTCATACTAAGCAAGATTCAAAGAATAAGAAACATGGACAATATGGGAGTTATATTCAATAACATGCAAGAGTGATGAATCCCTATTTTAGTGTGTGTATATATATGTATTGGATTTTTATTATATCGGTTGATTTATTTGCAGAAATTTTTAATAAATTAATTTTAAAATATTAAACTTAAATAAGAGTAAAAAGGTATAATTTTCATGTTTTTATGATTTTTTTTTCTAAATTAAATTGATTTTCATGACAGTATTCTTATTATAATCATTATAGGGAAATTAAGAAATTAACGGTAAAAGACAAGTAAGCCCAAAATAATTCTCCAAGAGGATTATGGACCTAGAGAAAGTGGGCTTTAGAGCCCATATGGGTTTAAAAACATAGGTGATGGAGAATCCAAGAAGTTCAACGCTTTAAGACTGCATTTGAGATAATGTACAGTGTGATTAGGGCCCATATATGCAAATTTATCATAGGTACTCTTCAGTTGGGCCTAAAACCATCATTTAAGCCTAAGTTGCTAGTCTTTCATGGCCCTGTTGCATAAAAATGTGCCTCATCGTTAATTAAGGGTAAGAAGATGATTTCACTAGATAATCAAACTAAAGGAGAATACCATATATATCTAATTAGAGAATATCTGGAAGCAAATATTCCCGCAAATATCTCAAGACCAAGTCAATTCAAGCTTGACTTGGTTAGCTTTTGCCTCTTTCCCCTCATCTTTTGATATTTGCTTTTTTTTCTTTTTTGATATATAGACGCATTTAAGCACATTCATTGTCCAACGTTACAATCTACACGTTATCCTTCAGCAAGAAAGGGTCCAACTCCATGAAGCTTCCGTGAAACCCATGCTAGCCTGGCATCCATGATAGGGAAGTCTTAGCCAAGAAGTCTGCTTCCTCATTGGCCTCTCGAGACACATGCATGACATCAACTCTCCAATCCCAGGCCAACTAGTCCCTAACCTCGTAGATCAGCTGATTGTCATCATGTGAATCAACACAACCTGTAGAGAGAATGTTCACCACTTCAAGTGAATCACTTTCCAGAATGACACTCTATTCACTAATCTCCCAAGCCAGCTTGAGCCCCAATAAGCATGACAAAAGTTCAGCTGAGAAACTATCACCACCATGAGAACTGTAAAAGAAACCAGCAATACTCCTCCCCTCTGAATCTCTCAGCAGACCCCCACACCCTATCAAAGCAGCCGATCTGGAGAACGCGCCATCCACATTTAGCTTAACCCTCCCAGGAGTCAGAGGCATCCATCTATGAGTGGTCATGACATGAGACGTTTCCTAGAAACGTATCCCTCCTAATTTATGGCAAGTTTCATAAAGAGAAGATAGACATGCCATAGATTGGATAAAAATGGATCTGTTAGTCAAAGTCTAATTCTCAAAAATGTGTGTGTTCATTTTCCTCCAAAGCAACCAACATGAAGTGGCAAACACATTCAACCATCCCATTACATATTTAGAAGCTTTAGTTGACAGATTGAAACCAACCCATTCCTAGAGCTCAACATTAAAAAACCTCTAAGCAAACTAAGATGACACCACCTACCTCTAATAGGCCCGGGCTTCATCACAATCTTTGAGAGCATGGAGACATGACTCCACTAGGGTGCTGCAAAGATCACAAACACTGCTTGGAGCAATATTTCATTTGAAACAGGCCTCATTTGTTAGCAACCGATCATGATAAAGCAACCACATGAACGTCTTACACCTCTGTGGCACCATAAGCTTCCATATCTTACTCCACGTACTATCTCAAGGGCCTTGAAAATTGTTTAGACTCTCATAGGCAGATTTAACATTAAATGTTCCATCCTTCGTGCCTTTCCAACAGACCTCCATGTTATCCATACTCCTAATCAGATTCGATTTAGTGGCTTCCCAAGCTGATTTTATTCTTGACCAAATATTCGAGCCCTTTTTCCTACTATCAATATTAGGAATCAAATCACTTCCACACTTGTACTTGCTTCGTATCATTTGCACCCATAGAGCATCACACCGCTCAATCAAACTCCAGCCTAGTTTCATGTGAAATGCTTGATTTTGTTTGGCCACATGTCGCAGCCTAAGCCACCTCTAGCCTTACTCTTGCATACATTCTCCTATGCCACAGGATGAATCTTCTTCCTTGGTACTATAGAACCCCACACAAAATCCCTGTTGCACTTCTCCAACTTTGCACACGTGGTAGGAGGAAGCAAAGTAGTTTGCATGGTATACATCGAAATAACTGCTGTGACGGAAGAAGCCAAAGTATGTCGTCCTACAAGAGAAAGAGTGTTGAATTTCCAATTGGAGATCTATACTTTCTCCACAATGTCTCTAAACGTTTCCTTAGTGAATTGCTCATGGATCAACAATACTCCCAAATATCTCCCTAGATTTGCCATTGTTGTGAACCCCAACTCATCACTAAGTTCACGTCTTCGATTATGATTAATATTGGGTGAGAAGAAAACCCTGGATTTTGCTGAATTCACCTTTGTAACCCCTGCCTTTAAACACGTAACTATGATTCGATAACACATAAATAAGATGGTTTAGAGACTATTGGATAATTTAAACTCTTTTTAACTTCCTACTTTATCGTAGGGTTTTTCACAAAATCCTTCAAAACTTTTCCCCATCCTGGTCTCAATTTCGAATATTCGAATATAATTACCTGTGCAGTTAATTCACATTCATACATATCAGAGTATATAACAAAAATCCCGACAACCCCCAGGTTCTAATCAGTCACTAAAGGGTTATAATTCCCATTTAGGGGATTACACAACTGTATCCAACTAATATTTACAACCCAAAAATAATTTACAGAAACCCTGCCCAAAATGAGTAACCAACATATCTAAAACAAATGTCCCTATAGGGTTCTAACCGCTTCTAGTAGTCCGCTTCCCCTTGGAGCCACTTGCCCTGTCTGAAATGTCAGTCATCGGAAAGAATCAGATTCAAGAGAATCCCAGTAGTAACAATCATTCATACCACACATAATCACATAGCATGCAAGCAAATCATTACACAAGAACAACAGCATAAATTATACTCCACCCTCATCCCCTTTTGTAATATCCTAAATTGTAATCAAGGATTAATAACTTCAAAGTGAAGTAATTAATGATAATTAAGCACTTTTGAAGTAAATGTTGTGTAATGTGATATAAAGGTGCTTAGTGATGGTTTAGTACGTATTGTGACAATCAAGGGTAAAATGGTAAATTCACTGACCAATTGGACAGTTACCGAAGAGGAAACTCATTGGTAATTGATATCAATGGCTAAGATTGAAGAAGCAAAGGAGTGGGATTGTGTGTGCATGTGCTTATGTGAGTACTTAGAAGGAGGAACAAGATGTTGACACATGTCAAGACAAGAACCATGGATTGAAGTCAAAGAGTCAACAATTGCAACTCTCTCTTTCCTCCTCCATTTCAAGTCGGCCAAGGGCCTTATTGCACCCCAAAATTCTGATTTCTTCATCATCTTCTCACCTCTCACCTCTCCTCCATTGTCACCAAGATCAAGCAAGAAAGAAAAAGAAGGAGCTTGAGTTTTAAGTAAAGTTTTGTCCCTAAATGCTCAACTCACCTTTATTAATATTGTTCAAGGGGTTGAGAGCTTTATTCCTATGGTTTCATATTTTTGATTAGTGGAGTTTGAGAACTTGTGGGGATCTGAAAGTAGGAGAATCAAAGAAATAGCTTTGGAAAGAAGTTGTAGTGAGTATTTGATATCTTTTGGTATAATTGTTGTGGATATTGGTTTGGTTTTGAGAATTTTGAATTTTTGCCCTGATTTTTGGTCTAATTTGGATGCTTGAATTGATTAGGGTGTTGTATAGAATGTGGTGTTAAATTTTGTCTTTGAGCCATGGGAGTTGATTTGGAATTTTTGGAAGAGAAGGAATTGCATTGTGGTGGATTGTGTGTATATTGTGTTAACATGTTAAGATTTTTATGGAACATGTCTATGTGGATGGAATTTGATTGTTTTGATGGCTCCAATGGATTCTTTGGGCAAAATTGGTGTGGGAATGTTGTTTAATGTGAAAATGGGAACCATTGGAAGAAATTGTGAAAAACTGAAAATCTGTCCATTGAAAGTCTGTGCTGGGCAGTCTTTTTGTGTTGGCGTTTTAATAGGCCATTGATGTCAGAAAATTCTGACACTTTCCAGTTTTAAAGTTCACCTCCCAAGCTTCAAAATGGACATATAATTTGCATCATTTCATTTTTACACTGTGAGTTATGGTTGTCCAAAGGTTGGGATGGAAACTGAACTTTGTTGTGGGGGCAGTGGTGAGTTTTGTGCAATTCTGTACTTTTTTTGGTAATTTTCAGAAATGTCCAATATTTTTCCTAGGAAGAGGACTTAAATAGCTTTCATTTGGCTTTGGAATCACCTCATTTCGATTTTTCTTGAATTAGTTATGATTTTTGGAAGTTCAGCTAAGAAACAGAATTTTCTTGGCCGCAGCCAGAAGATTGTGGGCTGCGGCCCAAATGTTTATGACCTCTTTTTGGCTGCGGCCAGTGGATTTGTGGGCCGCGGCCAACCCCCAAAAATCAGTATTTTGCACTTTTGAAAGGTGGTTTTTGGTATAGCCTTTCCCAACCCTTTGGATATATGTCTAGGCCTCTAATTACCACCTAAAGAGTCTAAATGAATACCAACATAAAGTATTATAAAATTAGGAAACTTGGAAAAGAGATTGATTTATTGTCCCTATTTTGGTTTATAGGATTTGACATCTGCCGTCCTCGTGAGTCTACTGTGCCAGCGAACGTCAGGAAGGAATAAGGTAGTGACTTTTCCTTTGTACCATATGTGATGCATTGTATGTGTGTTATATCATTGCTTTGTGATGAATACGTATGCTGCGACATTTGTGTATATGCGTAAACACTGTCATACCAATAGTCCCTGAGTAGCTAACAACAGATCGGGTAAGGGTTGTGTGCCTTCCCAGCGGAGAAAGGGGATGAGGATGAGGTGTGATATATGTGATTATGTGGGCCGAAAGGCTATTTGTGAAGGCCGACGGGCCATTTGTGAAAGCTAGATAGCTATATGAGATATAAGGCTATGTGTATGCACTACCACGCCAATAGTCCCTAAGTAGCTAACAACGGTTCGGGTTAGGACAGTGTGCCTTCCCGGCGGAGAAAGGGGATGAGGGTGGAGTATGATTTGTGCTGCTGCTACTATATGATGATTTGCTTACATGCTGTGTGCTTATGTGTAGTATAAATGTTTTGTTACTACTGGGATTCTCTTGAATCTCATTATTTCCTTTAACTAACCTTTCAGACAGGGCAAGTGGCTCTAAGGAGAAGCTTACGACCCAGAGCGGTTAGAACCCTGTAGGGACATTTATTTTGGATGTGTTGGTTAAACCTGTTGGACAGGGAATTTGTAAATTATGTTTGGGTTGTATTTTGTAGTTGAATACAATTGTGTAATCCCCTATATGGGAATTGTAAACCTTCTAGTGAATGAATGAAACCCGGGGGTTGTCGGGATTGCTATTAGATATTCTAATATGAATGAATGTAAATTAACTGCACAGATGATTATATTCGATAATTGAACTTGAGACCGGAATAGGAAAGAAGTTTTGAAAATTTTGTAAAGTCCCTACTATAAAAGGGAGTTTTAAATGAGTTTTGAACTATTCGACGGTCTCTAAACCAATTTAATTAAGTGATATCGAATTATAATTACGCTAATTAAGGCAGGGGGTTACACCTTTTACCGCCGGGAAGGCACATCATCCAAACCCAAACCGTTATTAGCGACTCAGGGACTGTTGGTGTAACCCCCTGACTTTAAACACGTAATTATAATTCGATAACACATATTTAAATCGGATTAGAGACCATTGGATGCTTTAACCTTGTTTTAAACTTTCTGTCTCACAGTAAAATTTTTACAAAACTTTCAAAACTCTTTTTCCCATCCAGGTCTCAATTTCAATATTCGAATATAATTACCTGTGCAGTTAATATACATTCAATCATATCAGAGTGTATAACCGCATCCCCGGCAACTCCCGGGTTCTATGCATAAAAACCTGAAGGTTTATAAGTATACACTAGGGGATTACACAACCAAAATCGAATGTAGTGTTCCTGATTCAGAATATATAGTAATCCCGAGTTCAAAATAAATAACCAACGTTTCCAATTCAACTATATACCCCCAAGGGTCCTAATTGCTCCGGGTTGGCCGCTTCTCCTTTGAGCCACACGCCCTGTCTGAAATGTTAGTCATAGGAAAGAATGAGATTCGAGAGAATCTCAGTAGTAACAAACCACTCACACAATGCATAAACACAAAGCATGTACATAAATCACAAACAGCAACAGCAGCAGCAATTCACAGATACATGGTTTTCACCACAAACGACAGCTTCACCACAAACGACAGCACTCACGGCTGTATACACAATACGACAGCTCTTGCTGTAATCAACATCACGACAGCTTATGCTGTAATCACAATAACGACAGCTTACGCTGTAAACGATAGCTTGCTCTGTAAACGACAGCTATCACCAGCTGTAACTGTAGCAGCATTAGAAATCATCATAAAACAGTGATACAACACACATACAGTGCATTACACAAAGTATAAGAGAGAGAGAGTCACTACCTTGTCCTTTCCTGACATCCTTCAGCGCAGTTGGCTCCCGAGGGCGGCAAATATCGAATCCTACAATTCCAAATGCACCATTTAGACACTTCCATAGTGTTACTTGGGGTTATATGAGTCTATAATGAAAATTTACAAAAATACCCCCGGGGACTCGGCCTGGGCCCGCCGTACCCGGTCCGGTTGCACTTTTCCCGAAATTCTAATCTGGGCTATCCTAATATATTTCCGCCCAAGGAATCCATTTTCGGACTCAGAATTATCAAATTCAATGTTAAATTACAAATTTACCCTTGGCAGCCCCACTTTAAGGGTTTTAGGGGCGTTTTCATAATTTTGCTTTTCCGGCCTTTTCCGAAAAAGTGACCAACTGTAACCCCACCTAATTTTCTCACCTGAACTCAATGGAACCATCAAATCATTGAAAATCCAACTCTAAGACCCATTTCTAGAGCTGGCCAAAATTTATGAGTTCTTCGGGGAAAATCGGGGTTTTACGATTTCGGCTCCATAAATGCGTTCCTTTATACTCCTAACCACTTTATTAACCATTACATTAGGTTACAACTAACATTAAGACCCAATTTGGGCAACATAACCCCTAGGCCATAACATTTCCAAACTTTAAAACCAATGGCAATCCGGCAAAATTTCACCGATTAAATTGCCCACAACAGCCAGAATAAGCAATATACGAAAGTTTGGAAGTTACCTCAAGCTCCTAATAGCTTCTCCTTGACTTGGCTGAAAACCCTAGCCTCTTGAACACCAAATTTGCTTCTCAACACCTTAAATAACATAGAAGAGAAGCTTAGGAACAAGGTTATACGCATTAGGAGCTAGATCGTCGGAGAAATCGGCTTACCTTGTGAGATTTCTCCTCTTTCTCTCTCTAAGAGCTCTCAAACGTCTCTCTCTCTTTTCAGCTGAAACTCACAACAGAAAATGAGAGCTGAAGAAGATGAGAACATATTTAATTCCATGCTGATGTCATCTTTTATTGAGATGATGTCATAATTCCCATTTTCGGATTTTCTGGCAGATTTTCTGCCCAAACTTTGAAAAATCATAACTAATTCTAGAAAACTCAAAATGAGGTGATTCCAAAGCCAAATGAAAGATATTTAAGTCCTCTTCATAGGAAAAATATTGGCCATTACTAAAAATCGCCACAAAATTCCAGAATTACATAAAACTCATCACTGCCCCAAAACAGAGTTCAGTTTCCATCCCAAACTTTGGACAGTTATATCTCCTAGTTCACAAAACGAAATGGAACAAATTATATATTCATTTTGAAGCTTGGGATGTGAACTTTAAGACTGGAAAGTTTCATAATTTTTAGATATCATTTGGTCATTCAAAACGTTCACACAAAAGGACTGCCCAGAATAGAATTTCACTGGACAGAATTTTAGATTTTGCATCTTTGCTTCCATTGGTTCCATTTTCATACCAAACATCATTGCCCACATAAATTTTCACAAGGAAGCCATTAGAATCATTAAAATATCCAATTTCCCATCACACATTCTTCAAAAGTGTTTATTCAACAATAATTACATCCACTTTTGAAGTCATTAGCCCTTAATCACTTTTTGGGATATTACAGTTGGTATGGCAGTGCATACGAATAGCCTTACGGCTCACATAATCACAATATCACACTCTAACCTCATCCCCTTTTACCGTCGGGAAGGTTCATAGCTCTTACCCTAACCGTTGTTAGCGACTCAGGGACTATTGGTATAGCAGTGCTTACACAATTCCACATATATTGCAGCATTCGAATTCATCTCAAATCAATGATATAACACACATACAATGCATCACATATGGTATAAGAGAAAGTGTCACTACCTTGTTCTTTCCTGACATCCTTTGGCACAGTGGGCTCGCAGGTACGACAAATGTCAAAGCCTCTTCCTCTTTCCAAGACTAGTTTCTTGATTTCTCTTCTTTCAAAATTCTTCAAGTGTGCAATCACCTTCTTTCAAAATTCTTTCACTTTCTCTTTCCTTCCAAGCTTGGGCGAAAATGGAGATGAGAGGAGAGATGAGATGATGATGATGATGAATGGGAAATAATAAGATTTTTGGTCTCTACTTTAGCCCATTTATCGACCTAAAAGAATGAGAGGGAAGAGAGAGAGAGAAAATGAGTTGCTATTGTTGACTTGTCAAAGGGGTATGAGATGATGCCAAATGTCAACATCTTAAGGCATCTTCCTTGGACTTACTTGAACATGCACACACACAATTCCACCTTCTTAATCTCATAATAATCAATCCTAACCATTGATCTTTAAGTGGCCAATGAGTTTCTTCTTTGGTAACTGACCAATCGGTCGGTAACTTTCCAATTTTACCATTTTGCCCTTAATTATCAATACACATTTTTCATCACAGTTCACATTATTTACTTCAAAAGTGATTAATCAATATTAGTTACATCACTTTGAAGTAATTATCCCTAAATCACTATTTAGGATATTACAATTCTCCCCTCGAAAAATAAATTTCGCCCTCAAAATTTGCTACACAACTTGAGCCATAAACTCCGGATAACGCCTTCGCATATCCTCTTCCGCTTCCCAAGTTGCTTCTCTCTGAGTCATCCCCCTCTAGATCACCTTCACATAAGGGATGCTTCAGTGTCTGAGCCATCGTTCTTCTCGGTCAATGATTTGCTCTGGCTCCACCACATACGTGAAGTTATCTTGCAACTCCACCTCCTCATACTCAACAATGTGAGATGGATCTGGTTGGTACTTCTTTAGTTGAGAGACGTGAAACACATCATGGAGTCTGCTCAAGTTCGGGGGTAGGGCTACTCGATATGCAACAGGCCAATCCGCTCAAGGATTTCAAAAGGACCTATATATCTCAGGCTTAGCTTCTTTCTCTTGATAGCTCGCCCAATGCCTGTAACCGAAGATACTCTCAGAAACACATGGTCACCAACTTCAAACTCTAGAGGCCTTCTCCTCTTGTCAGCATAGCTTTTCTGCCGACTCTGAGCTGCAAGAAGCCTTTTACAAACGATTCAAATCTGGGCTGAGGTTTGATCAACAAGATCCAGCCCGTAAAGCTTCCTATCTGACAATTCATTCCAACATAATGGCGATTGGCATTTCCTTCCGTACAACTCTTCATACGACGCTATTTGAATGCTCGCATGATAGCTATTGTTGTAGGCGAATTCAGCAAGTGGTAGGAAACGATCCCAACTCCCTTTAAAATCAAGAACACAAGCGCGCAACATATCCTCTAGAGTTTGAATAGTCCTCTCTGACTGTCCATCTGTTTGAGGATGATAAGCCGTACTGAATCTTAATTGAGTACCCAGCGCCTCATGTAACGCTTTCCAGAATCTCAAAGTGAATCGGGGATCTCGATCGGGAATGATGTTTCTCGGTACACCATGGAGTTTCATAATCTCTCGGATATAAATCTCTACTAGTTTGTCCAGAGAGTGACTAGCATTGATCGGTATGAAGTGTGTCGACTTCGTTAACTGGTCGAATATTACCCAGATCGCATCATAGTTCCTGATCCTGGGCAATCCCACAACAAGATCTATGGTTACGCTTTCCCATTTCCATTCCGGAATCTCAGGACTTTGCAACAAACCCTGTGGTTTCTGGTGCTTGATCTTTACCTTCTGACATGTGAGACACCGTGCTACATATTTTGTTACATCCTCTTCAAACCCGGCCACTAATACACAGATTTCATGTTATGGTACATTTTGGTCATACCAGGATGAAGAGTATATCGGCTCTTGTGTGCCTCATCCAGAATTCTCTGTCTCAACTCCACCTTAAGTGGAACACAAATTCTCTTCGATAGCGAACCAGTCCACTAGGCGATAAATCGTAACCCTGAGCTTCTCCCCGTCCCCGTTCAATTCTAGCCAGGTTACGCTGTATCCAACCATCTTGCCCCTGAGCCTCTTCATTCTCGGCTCTCAAATCATTTTCCCTTTGGGAAACAATGTGGTTGGCATAGATGATCTGGTTCGATAAATTCAAATCTCGAAAATCTTCAATCAATTTCCGCTCCTGTATCATCATTACTGCAACAAGTATGGTCTTTCGACTAAGAGCATCCGTGACTACATTTGCTTTACCCGGATGATATTTGATTTCCAGGTTGTAGTCTCTAAGCAACTCCATCCAATGGCGCTGTCTCATATTCAATTCTTTCTGGTCATACAGATATTTGAGACTCTTATGGTCGCAGTACAGTTCTACCGTCACACCATACAAATAATGCCTCCAAATTTTCAAGGCAAACACAATAGCCGCAAGCTCCAGATCATGTGTAGGATAATTCATTTCATGAGGTTTGAGCTGTCGAGAGGTGAAGGCCACCACACGTCCCTGCTGCATAAGGACACACCCTAATCCCTGCCCACTGGCATCTGAATACATAACATAAGTCAAACTGGGATCAGGTAAAATAACACAGGTGTCGAAGTAAACCTCTCCTTCAGCTCCACAAAACAATTTTCACATTTCTCATCCCACAAAAACGGCTGATCCTTTCTCGTGAGCTTGGTCATCGGCAAAGCGATATAGGAGAAATTCTGAATGAATCTCCGGTAGTAACCAGCAAGACCCAGAAAATTGCGTATCTCGGCAACAGTTTCTGGCCTCTTCCAGTCTAGTATTGCTTCCACTTTACTGGGATCCATAGAGACCCCTTCTTGTGAGATAACATAGCCTAAGAATTTCACTTCTGATAGCCAAAACTTGCACTTACTCAATTTGGCGTAGAGTTGCTTCTCACACAATATATTCAACACAATTTTCAAATGATGCTCATGCTCTTCTCTACTCCTAGAGTATATCAGAATGTCATCAATAAATATGACAACAAACTGATCCAAATATGGTCAAAAAATGTGGTTCATATAATCCATAAATACTGCAGGTGAATTGGTTAATCCAAATGGCATCACCAAGAACTCATAGTGACCATACCTAGTCCGAAAGGCAATCTTTGGAACATCTTCTGCCTTCACTCGCAGCTGATGATACCCCAACCTTAGATCAATCTTTGAAAACACACAAGAACCAAACAGTTGATCTAAAAGGTCATCAATTCTAGGAAAAGGGTACTTGTTCTTGATAGTAATGTTATTCAATTCTCTATAATCAATACACAACCAAACACTCCCGTCTTTCTTTTTCACAAACAATACTGGAGCTCCCCAAGGCGATACACTGGGTCTAATGAACCCTTTTTCAAGTAAATCCTCAATCTTCTTCTTTAACTCCGCTATTTCGTTTGGGGCCATACGATATGGGGCTTTTGAAATAGAACCAGCTCCAGGCATAATTTCTATTGGGAACTGAACTTCCCTTTCTGGAGGCAATCCGCTCAAATCATCCGGGAATACCTTAGGGAATTCATTTACCACGGGTATACTACTCAAAGTTTCACCAATCTCCCCTTGCACAAAGAAGAATACCATATACCCCTGGTAACCCTTCTACAAACACTTCTCTACTTCAGTTGTTGAAAGGAAGTTAAATTTTGCACTCACACTCTCAACATTCTAAGGTGCAGAATACACAATCCTTTTGTTCCCACAATCGAGTAACACATTGTTTGCCGTTAACCAATCAAAACCCAAAATGACTTCTAATTGGTAAAGCGGCAGGCAAATCAAATCAATAACAGATTCATGTCCCTCTACAGTTACTATACAATTTAGGCAAACTTTAGTAGTTACAGCTTTGACACCCATTGGGGTTGACACAATCAGATCGAAGGGCAACTTATGCACATGCATACCCAAGCGCTTCACACACTCATAAGCAATAAAAGAATGACTGGCACCCGAGTCTAACAATGCTTGCAATGCATTACTATTAAGAAGAATATTACCTTGAATGAGATTAGGGGACTTCTGAGCTTCCTCGTGAGTCATTGCAAATACCTTGCCCTGAGTCCTCGGCCTCTGCTCTGCCCGCGGTCGCTGATAATCTTTAGAAAAATGTCCTGGTTGCTTACAATTGAAACAGATCATTTCACCCCGACAATTTTTGCCATAGTGCGGCTGATTGCAACGGTTACATACCCACACTATAAAAGATTTCTGAGACTCCTGATCTCTGGGCTGGTAGGGTTTCTTACTAGTGCCTAGGGACAGAGAGGATCACTGGCCTTTATGCTTCTGTGGAACATTACCCTTACTGGGTTCACTGTGATTACCCGGAGCTTTAGCAGGATACAGTTCCCTCAAATTATTTTCTGTGATTCTACACTCTTCCACCGCCTTGTTAAAGTTGGTGAACAAGTGTGTAGGTAACCTCTTCCTCAGCTCTCGTCACAGACCACGAATAAGCATATCCACACTCAATTCTTCATTATCCGTCTTTTGCAGGTAGGATGAATATCGGGACAGCCGAATAAAACGAGACAGATAATCATCAAAGCTTTTCGTGTCCCCTTGTTTAATATTCAGAAATTCTGTTTCCTTCTCTAGCCATACTGATTTGGGAAAATACTTCTCGTGGAATTCTTGTTGAAACAATTCCCAAGTCAATGGCATCTTTTTACTCTTCAATGTTAGGGCGATATTCCGCCACCAACGATCTGCATCCCCCTCAAGCTTGTAAACTGCCAAGCATGGCTTCACCTCATCCTCCACCTCTAGGTCTATACGTGGAATATTGGGGCGTCCTCTAGTTTTCTTCATTCTACAAATAACTCACCCCATTAATATTACAAAGATGGTATGCACATATATTCACAATCATAAACCAAAGATGTGTATACAAACAGACATTCATAAATAATCTCTATCACTAAGGTCAAACTATGGGAGCTATCCTAGCAAACTCTACCCTTGCCAGGAACTACAACTCTAATACAAAAAATGTAACCCCCTGCCTTTAAACACGTAACTATAATTTGATAACACATAAATAAGATGGTTTAGAAACCGTTGGATAATTTAAACTCTTTTCAACTTCCTACTGTACTGTAGGGTTTTTCACAAAATCCTTTAAAACTTTTGCCCATCCTGGTCTCAATTTCGAATATTCGAATATAATTACCTGTGCAGTTAATTCACATTCATACATATAAGAGTATATAACAAAAATCCCGGCAACCCCCAGGTTCCATTCAGTCACTAAAGGGTTATAATTCCCATTTAGGGAATTACACAACTGTATCCAACTAATATTTACAACCCAAAAATAATTTACAGAAACCCTACCCAAAATGAGTAACCAACATATCTAAAACAAACGTCCCTACAGGGTTCTAACCGCTTCTAGTAGTCCGCTTCCCCTTGGAGCCACTTGCCCTGTCTGAAATGTCAGTCATCAGAAAGAATCAGATTTAAGAGAATCCCAGTAGTAACAATCATTCATACCACACATAATCACATAGCATGCAAGCAAATCATTACACAGGAACAGCAGCATAAATTACACTCCACCCTCATCCACTTTAACCGCCGGGAAGGCATGCCGTCCAAACCTAAATCGTTATTAGCGACTTAGGGACTATTGGTATGGCAATGCATACGAATAGCCTTACGGCTCACATAATCACAATATCACACTCTAACCTCATCCCCTTTTACCGTCAGGAAGGTTCATAGCTCTTACCCTAACCGTTGTTAGTGACTCAGGGACTATTGGTATAGCAGTGCTTATACAATTCCACATATATTGCAGCATTCGAATTCATCTCAAATCAATGATATAACACACATACAATGCATCACATATGGTATAAGAGAAAGTGTCACTACCTTGTTCTTTCCTGACGTCCTTTGGCACAGTGGGCTCGCGGGTACGACAAATGCCAAAGCCTCTTCCTCTTTCCAAGACTAGTTTCTTGATTTCTCTTCTTTCAAATTTCTTCAAGTGTGCAATCACCTTCTTTCAAAATTCTTTCACTTTCTCTTTCCTACCAAGCTTGGGCGAAAATGGAGATGAGAGGAGAGATGAGATGATGATGATGATGAATGGGAAATAATAAGATTTTTGGTCTCTACTTTAGCCCATTTACCGACCTAAAAGAATGAGAGGGAAGAGAGAGAGAGAAAATGAGTTGCTATTGTTGACTTGTCCAAGGGGTATGAGATGATGCCAAATGTCAACATCTTAAGGCATCTTCCTTGGACTTACTTGAACATGCACACACACAATTCCACCTTCTTAATCTCATAATAATCAATCCTAACCATTGATCTTTAAGTGACCAATGAGTTTCTTCTTTGGTAACTGACTAATCGGTCGGTAGCTTTCCAGTTTTACCATTTTTCCCTTAATCATCAATACACATTTTTCATCACAGTTCACATTATTTACTTCAAAAGTGTTTAATCAATATTAGTTACATCACTTTGAAGTAATTAGCCCTAAATCACGATTTAGGATATTACAACCTTCATACCAGAAACCTCAAAAACTGGTGCAAACAGTGCTTAATCACCTGAGCTTAATGTAATGAAGCTTCACCAAAAATGACAATATCATATGCAAACGTAAGGTAGGAGAGATGGGGGCTATTCTTATTTAGATGGATAGGTTTCCACTCGCCTTTCTAAATACTCTCCAGAATAATGTGAGTCAGTTTCTCTATACCAATTAAAAAAGATATGGGGACATTGGATCACCCTGTCGCGCTCCTTTTGAGGGTTAAATTGGTGAGCTTTACCTCCATTCCATAATAATTGCATAGATGAGGTAGACACACAATACTTAATGACATATAGTATATTAGCTGGAATGTGAAGTTCTAATAAACATTGAGTGAGAAATTCCCAGCTCAGCCAGTCATAGGATTTTTCCAAATCACTCTTGATGGCCATCATACCTTCCTTCCTCTTAGTGACCCTCATAGTATGAATCGCCTCTTGTGCAATAATAATATTATCAGTGCTCAATCGACCCGGAACAAAACTACATTGGAAAGGACTTATAATGACGGGTAAAAATGCCTTAACTCGCTTTGCCACAATCCTTATGATAACTTTGAAGATAACATTGCATAGGCTAATTGGTCGCCGGCCCCGGAATGTTTCTAGGGGATCCTTCTTGGGAATTCACACAATGAAGGTACCATTAATATTCACAATGTAACGCCCCAAATTTTGATTTAAGGGCTAATGATAGTTATTGAGGATAATTATTGAATTATTGTTGGAATTATTTAGTGTTTTGTGCCAATATTACTTTATATGTCCTAATTGGTGGGAGAATTGAAAGAATGACAAGTGGCAAGCTCACAAGTAGAAAGGAAGTAAGGAAAAGTCAAAATGTATTTTAAAAGTATATTTTCTCTTTCTTCTTCCCTCTATTTCAGCTGACAAGGGAGGCTAGAGGGAGTATCATCATTTTCCTTCTTCTCCAAGCTCATATCTCTCTCTTTCTATCATTTTCTCTCTCTCTCGTTAGCTATTATTGTCCAAAGGGAAAGAAGAAAAGCTTGAAAAAGGTAAAAAAAAATGACCTTTAATGCTCAAACTCCATTCATTAAAGTTGTTCCTTGAGTTAAGAGCTTCATTTCTAGGGTTATAGATTACCCATTGGTATTGGTTTGAGCTTTCAAGGATTTTGGAAGTTGGAGAATCAAGAAGCTCCTTTGAGAAAGTTATTAAGGTGAGTTAAAGAAATCTTTCTATCTAAGTTTTGAGCCAAATGGTTTAGCTTTGAAATTCTGGAAATTTTGCCCCATTTTCAAAAATGATGGTCATTGGGAAGTTTGTCATGTTATTGGTATGGAATTGGTATGTTTGGAATGTATTTTGGATAGATAAAATTGATTGGGCTTGAAATTATTAAGTTTGGAGATTTTGAGATTTTGGTGGTTAGTGTTGCCCAAAGCCAAAGCATGATAATGGAATAGGATCTTGGTTGTTTCGATGGTTTTATTGGATTCCTTGAACATTTTGTGTGGGATTAGCTTTGGTTAAGGTTTTGGGTCTATTGGAGTTAATTGGGTAACCTTTTGGAAATGCTGTCAGTTCTTCTACGTTTTCTGGCTTCTGATGTGTATCACTCAAGTAAGGGGGTATTATTTGCTCTTTTTCTCTTCAGTCTCTGTGTTGCACTTCTGTGAAAAGGGACAGAGTGTTTCCGTACTTACGAGTGTGGTGGGTTCTCACTCGAGTGAGCCTCCTCTCACTCGAGTGTGGGTGTATTTGACACCATGAACTTGCCCCTCGGGTTGTCACTCGAGGTTAAAGTGCAAGAGTGTGTTTTAACACTCACAGGTATTCAGCCTTTACTCAAGTATAAAGGCTCATTCTCGAGTGCTCTTGTTCCTTGAAAATTCTATTTGATCTCAGGTCAATACTTCCTACACCTCACTTCCTGGTACTTGAGTGAGCATTTGGTATCACTCGAGTGTTACATCTGCGCTTGAGTGTTCTCGTTCTCTGAAAGTTTCTTGTGCTCTCGGGTATGCACTCATTGTCCTTTACTCTATAGCACCCAAGTGCAAACCGTACCATCATGCGAGTGAGATCATCTTCACTTGAGTGAAACAGTGAAAGATGACAGTTTTGTGCTTCTAAAAAGGGGATCGTTGGGATAGTTCTTCTAACCCTTTAGGGCTTTTATTAGAGGCATTTATGGGTATTTAAGAGACAGTAATGATAACCAATTTAAGTACTGTGAAGTTATTTGAGAATTGGAATAAGTGATAACGCGTCGTTCTCAATTATGACTTTAAGATTTGATATTTTCTTGGAGCATAGAAGGCCCACGCCTGCTCAAGAATGGAAAAACTAAGGTAGTGACACTTTATCTTATATCATATGTAATGCAGTGCTTGTTGTATTAATCATTGAATGAGTGAGGGGATATGGTGGGTGCCCGGCCTTGAATATTGTTATGCTGCATTGTGATATATGCTTACTTGCTTTGTTTATTATCCCGGGTGAATGTTGGGAATTTTGTTATACTCTGATATTGTATATGTGGCAAGCCGAACATGCCTATTGTTTTATAAATGAATGAATGGAGATCTAATTGTCCATGTGTTGAAAAAAAAGTTGTTAATTATTACCCTAGATCTCTTATTCGAGTATAAAACGTGTTTAAACACAAATCTCAGCCTTGATCTTGATGGGGGTTAATTTGTGGTATCATAACAGTTTTCTTGGCATTTGTAGGAATTTCTAGGATAGTTGCTTTAGCTTGTTGCCTGAGTATTAGATGATTGATAATTGTTGATTGTATACACACGAATACTCCTGTTTTTTATTGGTATATAAGTGTTTGAGGAATATGTGTATACATTTGTGTGATTACTGACTAGGTGAACTATTTATAGACTGAAGAGAACAATGGCTCACCCTAGAGTCGGACAAATGATCCAGAGGTGGAAGAGCTCAATGATAATCCTCCTGATCTGATGCGAGAAATGATAAATCTGATAAGAGAACAAAGAGACATGATTGTTGAGCTAAGGGAAGAGCTCAAGGAAAAAAGGGTTAAGAGAAATGAGGAAAGAGCCCAGTCTACTTATGAGGAGACCCAAGAGAAGACCCGAGAGGAGACCCAACAAGAAGAGATAGCTGAGGGGTCAAACCGATTCTATGAGTCTCCACCTCATATTGAGCAAAACAAAGGATCACATGGGGTGCCGGCTCGTAATGATAGAGACCTTTAGTTTTGGGTTTTTAAATTCTGCAAACACATGCCTCCTATGTTCAAGGAAGATTCGACCCTCAAGCAGTGGAGGATTGGTTGATGAGGCTGGAGAAGATCTTCGAGGTGCTTGAGTGCCCATCGAAGGTGAAAGCAAAACTAGTTATCTACAAGCTAGAAGGAGATGCAGATAGATGGTAGCACAATATTCCTGTGACTATGCAGGCCTGGAATGTGCCAGTAACTTGGGAAGTGTTCCACTGGGAATTCAATGGCAAGTACTTCCCAAAGTCAATAGGAATTGAGAAAGAGTCAGAATTTATGGCAATTAAGCAAGGAGACAACGAGACCTTTGATGACTACTTGTCTCGGTTCATCTGTCTAGCCCGCTACTCCTCCTATCTCAAGCAGATGGGCGAGGAGGAATGGAGTTCTGACATGCTGATTAAAGGCTTGAGGAAGGAGTTGAAGAAAAGGTTGGCCACCCAATAGTTTGATAAATTCAACAAAGTGGTTGAGGAGTGCCGCATCACCGAGAACAACCTAAGAGACATTAACCTGAACAAGGGCAGTGACCGTGGCAAACCTGGTAAGGGAAACTCCTCCCAAAAGCACAAGAGCCAAGGATCTTTATCCAAGGGCGGAGGTAAGAAGCCATACTACTCTGGGGATCATGAGAACCTAAGATCCTCAGTCAATGGGTATGCCCTCATTGTAACAAAGCCTATTTTGGTAGGAATTGTGAGGGGCAAGTAGTATGCTTCATCTGCAAGCAGCCAAGACATCTTGCTAAGGATATCAAGGGGCGGCCAACAAAGTCAAAGCCCAAGATTCAAGGGAGAGTGTTCACTATGACTCATGAAGAAGCAAGGAAATCTCCCGACTTGATTCAAGGTTACATTCTTTTAAATGGTAGTTCATTGCAAACTCTATTTGATTCGGGTGCTAGTCATTTGTTCATAGCATATAACTATGTAAAGCGCCTAGGATTACATGTTTATAAACTTCCATTTAATCTTGTTGTGTCAACACCTATGGGTGTGGATGTGGAAGCTTGTCTGAATAGTGTTATCACTGTTGAAGGGTGTGAATCTACTATGGATTTGATTTGTTTGCCTCTTCATCAACTAGAGGTTATTCTGCGTATTGATTGGTTGATGGTGAATAATGTTATGTTGGATTGTAGGAATAGGAAAATAGTTTATCTTGATCCTCATAGAGATGATAATGTAAACAGTAGTTTGAATTTCCTCTCAATGGCTAAGGCTGAGGAATGTTTGAAAAAGGGATGCCAAGGGTATATGGTATTCTTTTCTGTTTAGGGAGAGTCAGATGAAGTTCTAGAGAATATACTCGTTGTGAGAGAATTCCCTAAGGTGTTTCTAGATGATCTAGGTAGATTGCCTCCGGAAAGGGAAGTGGAATTCCCAATTAAAATAGTGCCTGGAGCTGGGTCTATATTTAAGGCCCCATATAGAATGGCCTCTAATGAAATGGCAGAATTGAAGAAACAAATTGAAGACTTGCTCGAGAAAGGGTTCATCCAACCCAATGTGTCACCATGGGGAGCTCCGGTATTGTTCGTGAAAAAGAAGGATGGGAGTTTGCAATTGTGTATCGATTACAAATAACTTAACAAGGTAACTATTAAGAACAAATACCATCTCCCGAGAATAGATGACTTGTTAGATCAATTGTGTAACCCCCTGCCTTGATCAGTGTAATTATGATTCGATAACGCATAGTTAAAATGGTTTACAGACCATCGGATAATTCTAAATTTGTTTTAATCCCTGTCTGACAATAGGGTTTTCACAAAAACTTTCATAACTTTTCCTTATCCTGGTCTCAATTTCAAATTTCAAATATAATTACTTGTGCAGTTAATCCATATTCATACATATCAGAGTGTATAGCCAAATTCCCGGCAACTCCCGGGATTTACACATATATATAAACTAAGGGTTTATAGGTATCAACTAGGGGATCACATGACCAAAATTAAATATAGTGATTACATCTCAAAATATACAATAATATCAAGTTCAAACATAGATAACCAACATCCCTATAATCAAATATACCCCAAAGGGCCCTAATCGCTCCGAGTTGCCCACTTCTCTTTAGAGCCACTTGCCCTGTCTGAAATATAAGTCATTGGAAAGAATGAGATTCAAGAGAATCCCAGTAGTAACAAATCACTCACACAGTGCATAAACACATAGCATATATGATCATGTTAAGTAGCATCACAATGTATCATGGCTCACGCCACAAACGACAGCACTCATGGCTGTAAACACTATGCGTCAGCTTTCGTTGCGATCTCTATGTATCACAAAGTATCATTATATGTCAGCTTTTACTGCGAACTCAAAGCATCACAATGTATCATAAAGTATTCTCAATGCACGACAAACATACATACAATGCCTCACACACAGTATAAGAGAAAGAGTCACTACCTTGTTCTTTCCTGACGTTCCTCGGCATAGTAGGCTCACGCGTACGGCAAATATCAAATCCTATAAACCAAATCAGGGACAACCCATCAATTTCTTTTCCAAGTTCTTAATTTCGTAGTACTTTAAGTTGGTTATCATTTAAACTCTTTAGGTGGCTATTATAGGCCTAAACATATGCCTAAATGGTTGGGATAAACTACCCTAAAGATCCTTTTTTCAGAAGCAGTACACTAATTTTAGGCTGACTCACTCGAGTGAAGAAGACCTTACTCGAGTGTTGCCCCCAAACACACTCGAGTCCCAACGAGTGAGACACATAAAGTGTGTACCCGAGGGTACCAACACCTCTTAGAGTGGCCAGTGCACTCGAGCATTTACTTAGGCACTCGAGTGATGACACCTAGTCACCCGAGTCCCAACGAGTGAGGCACCGGAAGTGACGACCCGAGAGCAATAAAGGCTCCAAGGTGACAAGTGCACTCGAGTGATTTCCCATTGCTCGCGAGTGCCCACGCACACTCTGAAAATTTGCCTGCTAGTGTTAACCTGAGACGCACGCCCATAGTGCTACATGCACATGCACTCGAGTGATACCCTATACACTTAGTGATAATGTACGACACTCGCGCTCACTGCCTAAAGACTTAACCAAAACACTGGAAATATCATACTGCACTTGAGTGAGACCCTACCCCACTCGAGTGAGACTTATCAGAAGGTAGACCGCAGCAACTGATATGGTTTTCTAGATTTACCAAAACTAATCCCAATGGTTCCAAAACTTACACCAAAGCTCATTCCCACACAAAATGTCATAAGGAACCTATTGGTAACCTCATAACAACCAAAATCACATACTAACAACAATTTTGCTCTTGGGTCTCTATATTATACCCAAAACTCTCAATCATCACAAACTCCACTTCTCAATTCCAATCCAATCCTAATAACTCAAGGATACCAATAGCTACCAATTCAGCCATAACACTCTATCAAATTCTTACATTCCAAATGAACACTATATTCAAGGCAAAATTCCAGAATTCACAAAACTTAACCAAAAATCACCATAAATATACCAAAATGTATCAAATGCTTACCTCTTTCTTTCCCCAATATGGTTCCCTTGATTCCACAACTTCCAAGTTTTCACCAATTCTCAACCACCACTAATAAAAAATATGAAACCATAGAAATAAAGCTCTTGACCTCTTGAATAATATTAGTGAAGGTGAAGTGAGCATTTAGAGTCAAATACTCACCTAAAATTCAAGCCCTTCCTTTCTCTTTCTTCCTTGGTTCCACCGGAAATGGAGAATGGTGAGAGAATGAGATGAGGATAATGATGATATGATTTTTCCCATTTTTCCCATGCTTCAACCGACTTGGAAGAGGAGAGGGAAGAGAAAATAAGTTTGAAAATTTGACCTTATCCAATGGTCCATCTTTTGCCACTTGCCAACATCTCATTCTTCCTACCTTGAGTTCATATAAACTCATCTACGCTAGATTCCGCCCCATTGGTCATTCAAGAGTCAATCCTAGCCATTGATCTTAAGTTACCTATGAGTTTCCTCTTTGGTAACTGACCAATCAGTCGATAAATTTACCATTTTACCCCTGATTGTCATAACATATACTAAACCATTATCAAACACATTTACATCACAATTCACCTCATATACTTCAAAAGTCTTTAACTAAATTAATTACATCACTTTTAAGGTCATTAGCCCTTAATTACAATTCAGGATATTACAAATTGTCTAGTTCGTGTGTATTCCCTAGATTGATTTAAGGTCAGGGTATCATCAGTTGTGTGTGAAGGCAGCGGATATTCTGAAGACTACTTTTAAAATAAGATATGTGCATGATGAATTCCTTGTGATGCCCTTTTATTTTGACTAGTGTACCGGTAGTATTCATGGATTATATGAATTGTATCTTCTAACCGTATCTTAACCAGTTTGTGGTAGTATTCATTGATGACATATTGATTTACTCTAAGAGTAATGAAGAGCATGAATGGCATTTGAGAATCATATTAAGAATCTTGAGAGAGAAGCAACTTTATGCCAAACTGAGTAAATGTGAGTTTTGGCTTACGGAAGTGAAATTTCTTAGCTATGTTGTCTCACGGAAGGGGTCTCAGTGGATCCCGGTAAGGTAGAAGCAGTACTTGACTAGAAGAGGCCAGAAACTGTTTCTAAGATCCGCAGTTTTCTGGGTCTTACTGGTTATTATCGGAGGTTCATCCAGAATTTCTCACATATTGCATGCCAATGACCAAGCTTATGAGAAAGGATCAACCGTTTTTGTAGGAAGACCGATGTGAATAGAGTTTCATAGAGCTGAAGGAGAGATTGACTACGGCACCAGTATTGATTATACCTGATCCCAGTGAGGCTTACGTCGTGTATAGTGATGTGAGTAAGCAAGGGTTAGGGTGTGTCCTGATGCAATAGGGACGTGTGGTGGCCTATGCCTCTCGATAGCTCAAACCGCATGAAATGAATTACCCTACTCATGATATAGAGCTTGCAGAAATAGTATTTGCATTGAAAATTTGGCATCATTACCTGTACGGTGTGACAGTAGAATTGTATTGCGACCATAAGAGTCTCCAATACTTGTATGATCAGAAAGAACTAAATATGAGACAGCATCAGTGGATGGAGTTGTTGAAAAATTATAACCTGGAAATCAAATACCATCCGGGTAAGGCTAATGTCATCGTAGATGCCCTTAGTTGGAAGATGGTGCTAGTAGTAATGATGATGACCCAGGAAAGTAAATTTATAGAGGATTTTTGGCACTTCAATTTCTTGAATAGTATTCTATGTGCCAATTGTGGCATTGTCTAAGGGGAGAATGACCTGAGGACTGAAATCGAAGAAGCTCAGATGCAAGATGAGCGAGCCCAATATATTTGGGCTATGATTGAGCAAGGAGAGACTCAGGATTATGATTTTTCGCCTAGTAGGCTGATTCGTTACCAAAAGAGAATCTATGTTCTACTGAAGGTGGATTTGAGACAGAGGATTCTAAATAAGGCTCATAAGAGTCAGTACACTCTTCACTCGAGTATGACCAAGATGTATCACAACTTGAAATCTATGTACTGGTGGCCAGGGTTGAAGAGTAATGTTACTAAGTATATGGCACGGTGTCTTACCTATCAAAAGGTGAAGATTGAACACCAGAGACCGCCAGGATTGCTTCAAAGTCCAGAAATTCCAGAATGGAAATGGGAGACTGTGACCATGGATTTACTACTGGGTCTGCCCAGGATCTGGAACTATGATGCGATTTAGGTGATTGTTGATTAACTCACAAAGTCAGCACACTTCATACCGATAAATGCTAGCTATTCTCCATATAGGCTGGCGAAAATCTACATCAAAGAGATAGTGAGGCTCCATGGTACACTGAAGAACATTATCTCTAATAGAGATCCTCATTTTACTTCAAGATTCTGGAGGGCTCTGCATGAAGCTATGGGTACACAGTTGAGGTTTAGTACGGCCTACCATTCAAAAGTTAGAAGATATGTTGAGAGCGTGTGTCCTAGATTTCAAAGGAAACTGGGACTATTACCTTCCACTAGCCAAGTTTGCTTACAATAATAGTTATCATGCGAGCATTCAGATGGTTCCATATGAGGCATTGTATGGAAGGAAGTACCAGTCACTATTGTGTAAGACAGAATTGTCTGAGAGGAAGCTGTATGGCCCAGATGTAACCCCCTGACTTTAAACACGTAATTATAATTTGATAACACATATTTAAATCGGATTAGAGACCACTGGATGCTTTAACCTCGTTTTAAACTTTCTGTCTCACAGTAAAATTTTCACAAAACTTTCAAAACTCTTTTTCCCATCCTAGTCTCAATTTCAATATTCGAATATAATTACTTGTGCAGTTAATATACATTCAATCATATCAGAGTGTATAACCGTATCCCCGGCAACTCCCGGGTTCTATACATAAAAACCTGAAGGTTTATAAGTATATCCTAGGGGATTACACAACCAAAATCGAATATAGTGTTCCTGATTCAAAATATACAGTAATCCCGAGTTCAAAATAAATAACCAACGTTTCCAATTCAACTATATACCCCCAAGGGTCCTAATTGCTCCGGGTTGGCCGCTTCTCCTTTGAGCCACACGCCCTGTCTGAAATGTTAGTCATAGGAAAGAATGAGATTCAAGAGAATCTCAGTAGTAATAAACCACTCACACAATGCATAAACACAAAGCATGTACATAAATCACAAACAGCAACAGCAGCAACAATCTCAAAGATACATGGTTTTCACCACAAACGACAGCACTCATGGCTGTATACACAATACGACAGCTCTTGCTGTAATCAACATCACGACAGGTTACGCTGTAATCACAATAACAACAGCTTACGCTGTAAACGATAGCTTGCGCTGTAAACGACGGCTATCATCAGCTGTAACCGCAGCAGCATCAGAAATCATCATAACACAGTGATACAACACACATACGGTGCATTACACAAAGTATAAGTGAGAGAGAATCACTACCTTGTCCTTTCCTGACGTCCTTCGGCGCAGTTGGCTCACGAGGGCGGCAAATATCAAAGCCTATAAACAAAATCAAGAATGGTGGATTAATTTCCTAGCCCCAATTCTTACTTTCAAACACTTAGAATAGGTTCCATATGAGTCCCCTAAATGGTTATAACAAGCTCAAAGAGAACCTAAAAGGATTGGAGAGTACTAGGTTGGAAATTACTTTGCAAAGTCACAAAATGCTGAAAATAGAGTTTTGGCTGCGGCCAAAAACAGCACAGAAGTATTTTGGTTGCAGCCAGGAATTCTCTGGCTGTGGCCAAAATGTGCACAAAAAGTTTTGCGCTGCAGCCAGGAATTTCTGGCTGCGGCCAAAACGTGCACAGAAAGTTTTGCGCTGCAGCCCAGATTTTCTACTGCAGCCAAGGAAACTTTGAAAAATCATAATTAATTCTAGAAAAATCAAAATGAGATGATCCCAAAGCCAAAAGAAATCTATTTAAGCCCTATTCCTAGGAAAAATATTTTCCATTACTGAAAATCACCACAAAAATACAGAATCACAAAAATTTCATCACTGCCCCAAAACAGAGTCCATTTTCGACCTCAAACTTTGGACAGTCATATCTCCCAGTTCCCAAAACGAAATGGCACAAATTATATGTCCATTTTGAAGCTTGGAATGTGAAATTTAATACTGGAAAGTTTCATAATTTTATGACATAATTTTCCTAGTAAAAACGTTCACACAACCTGACTGCCCAGAATAGACTTTCAATGGACAACATTTCAATTTTGCACTAATGCTTCCAATGGTTCCCAAATTCATATCAAATACCATTCCCACATAAATTTGCACAAGGAATCCATTGAAATCATCAAAACAACCCAATTCAACCTCCATTGACAAGTCACACAATGGCCACCACATGTTTTGCCAAGAACTCAATCAAACCACCATATTGCAAACCAATCCAAACCAAACATTCCAAACCAATTTCTAATGCTCAAAGACACACTATGACACCAATTTCATACTAAACACTAACCATTTCACACATTTCAAAATTAAGCCAAAATCAGGGCAAAAATCCAAAATCCTCAAAGCTAAACCAATGACCACCATAAATATATCAAAAGATTCCAAAGGCTTACCTTAACTTCTTCCCAAGACTAATTCTTGATTTCCACCACTTCCAAATTTTCTCAAGCTTCCAATCACCACTAATCAAAAATCTGAAATTATAGGAATAATGCTCTTGACACTATGATCAATATTAATGAAGAGCACTTGAGCATTTAGAGACAAATACTCACCCAAAACTCAAGCTTTTCCTTCCTCTTTCCTACCAAGCTTGAATGAAAATGGAGTGGAGAAGAGAGATATGAGAGAATGAAGATGGGATCATATTTCCTTGTGCTTGAGACTTTTTGGTCGACCTAAGTGGAGGAGAGAGGGAGAAAAAGAGGTTGAAACATTGACTTGATCAAAGGGCTCACAAATGGACACTTGGCAACATCTTGGCCTTCCTTTCCTAACCTCACATAACACTTGCACACACACAATTCCTCTCATACTCATGAATTGTAACCATTGATCTCAAGTTACCTATGAGTTTCCTCTTCAGTAACTGACCAATTGGTCGGTAATTTACCATTTTGCCCCTGATTATCACAATGCTTACAAAACTATCACCAAGCATATTTTACATTACAATTCACATAATATACTTCAAAAGTGCTTAATTAACATTAATTACATCCCTTTGAAGTTATTAATCCTTGATTACAATCCAGGATATTACACCAGACCTTGTTGATCAGACTTCAGAAAAGATCAGGATTATCAGAAAGAGGCTCCTTGCATCACAGAGTCGACAGAAGAGCTATGTTGATAAAAGGAAAAGACCTCTCAAGTTTAAAGTAGGAGATCATGTTTTCCTCAGAGTATCTCCAGTCACAGGCATCGAAAGAGCAATCAAGCAAAGGAAACTGAGCCCGAGGTACATTGGTCCACTTGAAATTCTGGCATAAATCGAACCTATGGCAATCGGATAGCCCTACCCCCAAATTTGAGTAGATTGCATGATGTGTCCCATGTCTCACAGCTCAAGAAGTACCCACCAAAACCTGAGTACATTATTGAGTATAAAGTGATTGAATTACAAGATAACTTCACTTATGCGGTAGAGCCAGAGTGAATCATTGATCAAGAAGAGCGGTAGCTCAGACATCGAAGCTCATCATTTGTGAAGGTGGTCTGGAAAGAAATGTCTCTAAGAGAAGCAACTTGGGAAGTGAAAGCAGACATGAAGAAGCGATTTCCTGATTTTATGCTCAAAGATATGTAATCAATTTCGAGGGTGAAATTTATTGAACGGGGGGAGAATTGTAACGCCCCAAATTTTGATTTAAGGGCTAATGATAGTTATTGAGGATAATTATTGAATTAAAGTTGGAATTATTTAGTGTTTTGTGGCAATATTACTTTATATGTCTTAATCGATAAGAGAATTGAAAAAATGGAATTATTGGCCTTAAGTTGGTAATTAATAGGGAAATTAATTAATTACTAACTAAGAGAAAAAGGATAAGTGGGAATAAATGACTAATGGAGGGATTAGAGTAGCTAATTGGGTGACTACTTTATAAGAACCAATAATAAAATGACAAGTGGCAAGCTCACAAGTAGAGAGGAAATAAGGAAAAGTCAAAATGTATTTTAAAAGTATATTTTCTCTTTCTTCTTCCCTCCATTTCGGCTGACAAGGGAGGCTAGAGGGAGTATCATCATTTTCCTTCTTCTCCAAGCTCATCTTTCTCTCATTTCCTCTCTCTCTCATCAGCCATTATTGTCCAAAAGGAAAGAAGAAAAGCTTGAAAAAGGTAAGAAGAATGACCTCTAATGCTCAAACTCCATTCATTAAAGTTGTTCCTTGAGTTAAGAGCTTCATTTCTATGGTTATAGTTTGCCCATTGGTATTGGTTTGAGCTTTTAAGGATTTTGGAAGTTAGAGAATCAAAAAGCTCATTTGAGAAAGTTATTAAGGTGAGTTAAAGAAATCTTTCTATCTAAGTTTTGAGCCAAATGGTTTAGCTGTAAAAATATGGAAATATTGCCATATTTTCAAAAATGATGGTCATTGGGAAGTTTGGCATGTTATTTGTATGGAATTGGTATGTTTGGAATGTATTTTGGATAGATAAAATTGATTGGGCTTGAAATTGTTAAGTTTGGAGATTTTGAGATTTTGGTGGTTAGTGTTGCTCAAAGCCAAAGCATGATAATGGAATAGGATTTTGTTTGTTTCGATGGTTTTATTGGATTCCTTGAACATTTTGTGTGGGAGTAGCTTTGGTTAAGGTTTTGGGTCCATTGGAGTTAATTAGGTAACCTTTTGGAAATGCTTTCAGTTCTTCTGTGTTTTCTGCCTTCTGATGTGTTTCACTTGAGTAAGAGGGTATCACTTTAGTGAGTCAGTGAAACTCCTCACTTTCTCTTCATTTTCTGTGTTGTACTTCTATGAAAAGGGCCAGAGTGTTTGTAATACCCTGAATTTTGAGACTTGAGGCTAGAGAATAAGCCTGAGATTAGTGGATTACTAAGCCCCGGTTTAGCAAGATCCCAAATTATGATTAAGAGATAATGACTCCAAAAGTGGATGTGGTTAGTGATAAATAAACCCTTTTGGATGATTCGATGTGATTTGAGATTCGAATGTGTTGAGATTCGTACCTAAACCCTGTATTTGAGTTCAATTATGGATTAACATCTAAATTGACTTAAAATAGAGGGGAGGGCACATTGTAGAAGAAAAGGAATGATATGGTGTGTTTGGTGGTGATTCAAGAAGAATTGCCATAATCAGGGGCAAAACGGTAAAGTTACCGACCAATTGGTCAGTTACCAAAGAGGAAACTTGTAACCCCCTTCACGCTTAAGGCCGAGATTTAGTTCATAAACACGTAATTGATGTAGAATTAGAGACCTTAGATGATTTTGGGACTTAAACTAAATCAAACTTCCCAAAATCATGGCTTACAAAAAATTTTACAAAATTTATTCATGACGGTCTCATATTCACATTTTAATACTAAATGGCCTGTACAAGTTGATTTCATTCACAAATATCAGAGTATAAGGCAAATTCCCGACACACTCGGGTTCCATTTATTAAATAAGGGTTTTACAAAGGCACAAAGCCCACAATTCATTACCCTTAACTTGGGGATTACACAAAACTATATTACCAATCCCAATATACACAATTGTTTCCCAAAAATATCCAAAAGATATACATGATAACCAATAACCCAAAATATACATCTAAATCAGAGCTCTATCCGCTCTTCATCGCCCGCTTTCCCTTTGATCCTTCTGCCCTGTCTAAAACATGGTTTTTGGGAGAGTGAGATTCTAAGGAATCCCCGTAGTAACAAATCAATCATATAATGTACAATAATAATGCATGTAAGCAAATCATTAACCACAACAAGCAACTACAACGGCAATGGTTAGTATGACACATGTCATCCCTTACGATTGCTCACGCTGAATTGCTCACGTTGCATTGCATCACAACAATCCACACAATACATTTCACCACAGCTGGGATTCATATAATGTATTTCATACACAAGCCATACAGGCAAGATACACACAGCCCACGGCTAGATTCACAAATGCCGCCCCACGGGTCGGATTCACAAATATCCATGTCAATTACGATGGCAGTTCAACGGCCGACCTAGAGATGACCACCGTCAATCCCTACACGGCTCACGCTGACCTGCTCACGCCGTAATGGACCATGGCACACATTTCACAAATTCAATGATAAGTTATGAATGCCAAAACATCATACATAATATGAGAGAAGAGTCACTACCTTGATCCTTCCGGGCGTACTCTGGTATCGGTCTCTCCCGCCTAGGGCAAATGTCGTATCCTAGAATCATGATTAGGGACGAAGAGTTACATTCTATTCCAAGACTTAATTAACTTGGAACACTTAATTTTGGTTATCATAATTGACCCTTAAGAGGCCATAAATGCCTCTAATAAAAGCCCTAAAAGATTGGGAAACAATAGGTTAGAGATCTCCTTTCGAAAACTTAAAGTGCTGGAACACAGGGGTTGGCCGCTGCCCAAATATGGTCAGAAGGCCGTGGGCCGCGGCCAGCCACCCATGGGCCGCGGCCAGAATCAGGCCAGAAAGTCTTGGGCCGCAGCCAGCCACTCATGGGCCACGGCCAAGAAATTTTCTGACACTTGGCTGAACTTCGAAAAACCATAACTAATTGTAGAAAAATCGAAACGAGTTGATTCCAAAGCCAAATGAAAGGTATATAAGTCCTCTTTCAAGGAAAAATATAGCCCATCACTGGAAATCACTACACAAATACAGAATCACCAAAAACTAAACACTACTCCAAAACAGAGTTCTGTTTCAATCCCAAACTTTGGACAACCATATCTCACAGAATACTAAACGCAATGACACAAAATATATGTCCATTTTGAAGCTTGGGATGTGTACTTTAAGACTGGAAAGTTTCAAAATTTTCCAATACTATTTGGTCATTCAAAACGCTCGTGCAAACGGACTGCACAAAACAGAGCTCAAACCAGACAACTTTCCAACTTTTCCCAAGTGATTCAAATGAACCCAAAATCAATAACCAAGCTCATTCCCACCCAAAATCACTCAAGGAATCCAATGGGAATGTCAAAATCACCAAAATCCTATTCCATTATCATGCTTTGGTTTTGGGTAACATTAAACACTAAAATCTCAAATTCTCCAAACTTAACAATTTCCAACCCAAACAATTCTATCTATCCAAAATGCATTCCAAACATACAAATTCCATACCATACACATACCAAACTCTCAATGGCCATCATTTTCGAAAATGGCCCAAGAATTCCAGAAAATCCAAGGTAATCCATTTGGCATAAAACATAGATAGATAGATAGGTCTCACTCACCTTATCAACTTTCTCAAAGGGAGTTCTTGATTCACCACTTTCCAAAATTTCGTGTGATCACAAACCACAACCAATGGACAAACTACAACCATAGAAATGTTGCTCTTAACTCAAGGATCAACTTTAATGAAGGGAGTTTGAGCAAAGGAAGGCATTTACTTACCCAAAGATCAAGCTTTCTTCTTTCCCTTGCCTTCAACAATGGTGAACGAGAGAGAGAAGGAGAGTTTGAGTGTGAGAGAAGATGAGAAATGATGATAACTCTCCCTCCCCCATGCTGCAGCGAAATGGAGAAAGAGGAAGAAAGAGAAAATAATATTTTATCCCCCTTTTGACTTTTCTCCACAACACTCACCATACACACTTTTGCCACATGTCAACTTGCTATTGGCTTACACCAATTAAGTCACCAATTAGCTACTTTAATCTCTCCATTAGCCATTTTAATCACACATCCCATTTTCTCTTAGTTAGTAATTAATTTCTCCCTTAATTACCAACTCATGGCCAATAATTCCATTCTTCCAATTTTTCAATAATTATGACGTATTAATCAATATTGCCATAAAACACATAATAATTCAAATTAAATTCATAATTATCCACAATAATCATGATTTTCCCATAATAAAAAATTGGGATATTACAAAACTCATTGGTAACTTAAAGATCAATGGTTAGGATTGGTTTTGCAAGAGATCAAAAGGTGGAATCAAGTGTATGTGTGTGTATGTGAGCTCATGTAGGATGGATTAAGATGTTGACAAGTGGCAAGGGGTGAGCCATGGATCTTGGGTCAAAGATTCAACTCATTCCTCTTTCCCCTCTTTTTCCAAGTTGGCAAAAAGGCCTATGGGCATTCCAAAAACTGATCTTATGCTCATTTTCACTCTCTCTCTCAAGACTCCATGGCGTCCCAAAGCTAGGAAGAAAGAGAAAGAAACAAGGTGAGATTTGGCTTGTTTCTTGTCCTCTAATGCTCTAATACCCTTCTTTAATATTGTTCATAGTGATGAGAGCTTCATTGCTATGGTTTTAGATTTGTGAAAGAAGGTGTTTTGAGAGCTTGAAGAGTTTGGAAAGAAGAAGAATCAAAGAATTGGCTTTGGAAAGAGGAAAAGGTGAGTATTTGAAGCATTTTGACTTAAGTTTTGTGATCATTGGTTGAGCTTTGTGAATTTCGAATTTTGCCCTAATTTTCATGTGATTTTTGATTGGATGAATTGGATTGTGTTTTATGATGAAAATGGTGTCATATTATGTTTTGGCATCATTGAAATTGGTTTTGAATTTGAAATGGAAAGAGATTGTAATGTAGAGTTGGTATTGTGATTTATGTGACATGTTGTGGAAACATGTCAAAGTGATATGAATTTGGTTGATTTGGTATTTCCAATGGATTCCTTGTGAAATTTTGTGTGAGAATGATGTTTGATATGAAAATTGGACTATTGGAAGCCAATTGTGCAAATTTGGAAATCTGTCCATTGAATTTCTGTTCTGGGCAGTCTGTTTGTGTTGCCGTTTTGAATGGGCAAATGATGTTATAAAATTATGAAAATTTCCAGTATTTAATTTCACATCCCAGCTTCAAAATGTACATATAAAATGTGTCATTTAGTTTTTTGAACTGGGATTTATGTTTGCCTAAAGTTTGAGGTCGAAACTGGATTCTGCTTTGGAGCAATGTCGGATTTTGTGTAAATCTGGATTTGTGTGGTGATTTCCAGTAATGACCAATATTTTTCCTGTAAATAGGACTTGAATAGCTTTCATTTGGCTTTTGGATCACCTCATTTCAATTTTTTTGGAATTAGTTATGAATTTCCTAAGTTGCCTTGGCTGCAGCAGAAAATCCTGGCTGCAGCGCAAAAGTTTATGTGCACGTTTTGGCCGCAGCCATAAAATCTTGGCTGCAGCCAAAAACCTTCTGTGCGTGTTCTGGCTGCAGCCAGAGGATTCTTGGCTACAGCCAACCCCCATTTTTAGCATTTTGAGATTTTGAAAGGTGATTTCCAACATAGTACGTCCCAATCCTTTAAGCTTTCGTTGAGCTTATTTTAGCCACCTAAAGGGTGTGAATGGTAACCAACTTTAAGTGATATGAAAGTAAGAGTTTGGAATAGAGAATAACCCTATGTCCTTGCTTTGGTTATAGGGTTGATGTTCGCCCTGGTTGTGGTTCGATGTTCGTTTTGTTCGTGAGCAGCTGTGCTGGAGCTTACGTGGAAAGAGTGTAGGGAACATATCTCTTCTACTTGTATTTGATATATGTGTTAGTGTGTTGGTGCATGTCTTAGCTTTGCATAATTTGTGTAATTTGAAGCTATGTTTCAATTTATGCTATGGCCATAGGTATATTGTTCGAAGCATTGAGCTTGCAAATTGTCATTGTGTTATCATGAGTTGTGTGATGCAAGCATGTCATGCATTAAACATTTATCGTACGTGCATATTAATATTGTTTTCCTACTGAGATTCTCTCGAATCTCACCCTCCCCTACTAATCATGTAGACAGGGCAAGAGGCTCGAGGAGGGAGTAAGCATCCAAGGGCGACAAGGGCTTCTTCAGTATTTGATATGGAGGATTGGTTATCATAGTTGGGAGTATTATGTATATTTGGATTCAGTTTTTGATATGTATGGGTTGGAATGTGTTTGGATACGATATTTGAGATGTGTAATTGAGAAGACTTTGTGTAATCCCCATATGAGGGCTTGTAGGGGCGAATATGCCCTATAAGGCTTTAAGTTAATGTATGGAACCCGGGATTGCCGGGATTATTGTTGTGTACTCTGATTTGTTATGAATGTGATATTCCGCGTAGTAATTGTATTCGAAAAGTGATTATGAGACCAAGTTTATAAATGATTTCGAAAGGTAATTGTGAAAACCCCGTCATGTGATGGGTTAGTAAATGTTATTTGTTTATTATTGGTCTCTATTTCACTTTAATCGTGTATTTCAGATATAATTAAGGCAGGGGGTTACAGTGTTGCCTCACTTGCAAGTGTGGTGGGTTCTCACTCAAGTGTGGGTGTATTTGACACCATGAACTTACCTCTCAGGTTGTAACTCGCAGTTAAAGTGCAAAAGTGTGTTTTAACACTCGTGGATATTCAGCCTTCACTCGACTATAAAGGCCCATGCTCGAGTGCTCCTCTTCCTTGAAAATTTCATTTACTCTCAGGTAAACACTTCCTATACCTTACTTCCTGGTACTCGAGTGAACATTTGGTATCACTCGAGTGTTGCATTCTGTGCTCGAGTGTTCTCATTCTCTGAAAGTTTCTTGTGCTCTCAGGTATGCACTTGTTGTCCTTCACTCTCTAGCACCCTAGTGCAAACCGTACCATCACTCGAGTGAGGCTGTCTTCACTCGAGTGAAACAGTGAAAGATGATAGTTTTGTGCTTCCAAAAAGATGATCGTTGGGATAGTTCTTCCAACCCTTTAGGGCTTTTGTTAGAGGCATTTATGGGTAATTAAGATACAGTAATGATAACCAATTTAAGTACTGTGAAGTTATTTGAGAATTGGAATAAGTGATAACGCGTCGTCCTTAATTATGACTTTAGGATTTGATATTTTCCCAGAGTATAGAAGGCCCACGCCTGCTCAAGAATGGAAAGACCAAGGTAGTGACACTTTATCCTATATCATGTGTAATGTATTGCTTGTTGTATTAATCATTGAATTAGCGAGGGGACGTGGTGAGAGCCCCGCCTTGAATATTGTTGAGGGGACGTGGCGGTTAGCCCGGCCTTGAATATTGTTAAGCTGCATTGTGATATATACTTACTTGCTTTGTTTATTATGCATCATATACATAAACTGTTGCTACTGGGATTCTTTTGAATCTCACTCTTTCCAAATAACATTTTATACAGGGTAAGTGGATCAAACAAGTAAGCAAGGACGGCTAGGACTGCCGATGGTAGTCTTAGCTAGATTCTTTTTTGTTTTTGGATTAGTTATCATTTTGGATGAATGTATATATAATTGACCATAGAATAGTGATGTTGTGTAATCCCAGGTATGAGAAACTGAGATGGGCAATGATGCACTACAAACTCTTGGATTAATGAAATTATCTAGAGTGAATGTCGGGAATTTTGTTATACTCTGATATTATATATGTGACAAGCCGAATTGGCCCATTGTTTTATAAATGAATGAATGGAGATCTAATTGTCCATGTGTGGGAAAAAAAGTTGTTAATTATTACCCTAGATCTCTTTTTCAAGTATAAAATGTGTTTAAACACAAATCTCGGCCTTGATCGTGACATGGGTTACACACAATATCTCTAGGATTAGCAAGTAAATGTTTAATCAAAGAAGTAACAGAAGTTGCTGCCTTATCCTACTAGTATTGATAAAACAAGGCATTTAACCCATCTAGTCTAGGAGCCTTCAAAGCCCCCATCTTAAAATTAGCTGACTTAATCTCCTCATCCAACTCGCAAACCTCAAGCTGCTCCATACTAATATTGGGGTAAGACACTGAGCAAGAAAGCACGTCCCAGGCATATTCCGCTTCCGTGAATATATGTCTAAAAAAATTAGTTGCTTGTACCTTTATTTCCTCCTCATCGTAAATCGAAGACCCCTCTTTATCCTTAATAGCTACAATCTTATTATGCCTATGCCTACCATTTGCTCGAAGATGAAAATACCGTGTATTCTTATCTCCCATGGTATACCAATCCGCTCTAGCTTTTTGGGCCCACATCAAATTCTCCTGGATAAGTAGGGTCTCCAATTCTTTCCATAGTCTCCCTTGTAGAGAGTAAAGATCCTGCCTCATACAATCCAGGGCAAGAGCTCTTTGAATTCCATTTAATCTCTTTAACACCTACTTTTTCTTATAATCAATGAACCCAAATACCTCACGATTCCACCAAAAAAAAGCTTTTGTGAAATTCTCAACAGTTTCTGTCCATGTAGTATCTTGAACCCTATTATTCTGCATGAACTCTCCAAACTCATCATGTAGAATCCATGACTCTATAAATCAAAACGGCCTATCTTTCCTCATATTTGTTCATTTCTCTTCCAGATACACCAGAATAGGCATGTGATCGGATTTTAGTTGTGGAAGGTAAACAACCTTTGTTTCAGGAAAAACTAGTAGCCAGTTATTATTAACTAAAGCCCAATCAAGCCAAGCACCACACCTCTTCTATTGCCATGTAAATCTTGGTCCAGCCAATTTTATATCAATCATACCTGATTGCCTAAACCACTCCCTAAGCTTTTTATCCATGGAAACACCTAAAACTGCATTAGAGAACCTCTCATCCGATGTAAGAGTAGTGTTCATATCTCCCATAATTCCCTATACACCTTGAACAGTGCCATTTAATTATTTCAACTCCTGCCATAATAGTCGCCTCATAACTATGTTTGGTGACGCATATACAAATGTCATGTACCAGTATCACCCAAGAAGGTCCTTTACTACCACATGCATTTATTGATGATTCTTTCAATTACTTCAATACAATCTACTAATGATTTCCATACCAACCAGATACTACCGCTGAAGCTCACCACGTCTATTAATTCATAAAACTAAAAACCCAACCTTGCCGCTATTCGTTGAGCCTTCTCCCCACTAGTTGTAGTCTCTAGTAACACCAAGCAGTCAATATCATGAAAATGTGATATATCCTGAATTAGTGAAGTAAAGAGTCTCGCTCCAGTTCCTCTACAATTCCATACAACACAATTCTTAATAACAATACTAATAAGTGAATCCTAGCACGAAAAACTCAACCATCCTCCACGAGTTTGGCATGAGCCTGCACCAGCGCTTCTATCATCACATCATCCCTAAATAGTGGGTTATTATGGGTCAAGAATTTTGAAGTTAACTCCTCCCTCAGATCTAATAGATTATCAACCGCTATTCATGTTACAGTTTTAGCTACTTCGGTATTTTCATGTTAGGTCAGTCCATGTTCCCAAAGCATCTTGTGATGAAGCATTACTCCCTATCCACTCCTCCTTGTATTCTTCTAAACACATCATTTCACTTAAGCTAGTGGGCCCCTTTTGAACTCTTTCTTTAACCACCAAATACTCCTCCATAGCAGTCGGCCCTATTGAGGTTTTCTCCTTGGGCTTTTCTGTTTTAGGCGCACTAGTCTTCTTACTTTTCATTTTTTTCTCCACATTGTGAGGCTTACTTTGTAAGCCCAGTTGGTTTGCCATACTTATTGCTTTAGTTGGAAATACGGGAACCTGGGATATAGCTGATTGAGAACATAAAAGCTGCTTATTCTTGGCCAAATCTTGCTCCGTAACATCATCTTTGACCAACTCTAAGGTACTGAAACAAGATCCCATAATCTTTGTATTAGCATCACGAGAATATCGGCTAGAATCTTTCCCATAACCGTCCCTTCCCTAACCTTCACCGCCGATCAATCTCCGGCCCCTTCATGGCAGTAGGACGACTATCTAGCCACCAAAGGGCTTCTTTTCCATCACCTCCTTCCCATGTGTAGGTGCAGTAACAAGAGTTCTAAGTCCCATGCTTCCTCTTTTAATAGCCTTAGCTATCCCCCCATCGATCATCGGTTGGTTTCCCTTCAACTGGTAGTTATCAATGTCATGTCTGTATTTTTTGCATATGAAATAGATCAGGTGCAGCCCTTCATACTTCACCTTCTTAAACTTCCCATTAACCATGATGCTAGGGACTAATGGCTTATTCAGGTCCAACTCGATGCAAATTCTTGTGAAACAGCCTTTCGATTTGCGCATAGTGTTGCCATCAATTCTCAGAACGTTCCCGATTTGACTACCTAAGACAAATAACGTGCCTTTCTCATAATGATCCAAAGTTAATTTAGCAATGTGAACCCATGCGGCAATAATAGTCACCTATCCCTCGTCAAGATCGAAATTCACCTTCCATGGTTGTATGCTAATGTAATGGTCATACACAAGCCACGGCCTTTCGGTCAAGGCCAAATCGTAAGTCTCCTAATGCCTGCAATCCATAACGAAGAACCCCGATCCAATATCTATAACATCGACCTCCCCCCATAACGCAGTCAACTTCGTTGTAATCACATCCTCCCGAACCATACGTCCAAGCACCGTCACAATAGTTCCAAACTTCCATTTTCTTGCTATTTGGTTACTATATTCTGGAAGTAAACTAACGTTCAGTTCAGACAAGGCATATTCAACCTTAATCCTTGATTTCTACCCTTCATTGAGCTACCAGCCATCTTCCTCCTCTAACTCCTCTGTTTTGTCACTCCCACACCCCTTACTAACTGCTTATACGACATTGTAGCCACCTTTAGTTTTGCTTTGGAACCTTCCTCACCATTTACAGCTTATACCAATTCCTTTGCAACCTCTTGACCACCAACTACTTACTTAGGATCATCCCCAGAACCCACCATCATCCACCCTTCAAAACGGGGAATCACTGGCCAACCTGAGACCCCTACATTTTGACCTTTTCGGACCTTCTTACAATTCCGTAACATCTCTGCCGCCTCTTCTGGTGTCGGATTGGATAGCCCAGGGCCTCCAAATCCTCCACTCGGTTTCCCTCTCAAACTCGTTGGTGCTCTCATCAATGCTCTCATGCTACACGTATGTTCTTGATATTTGCTTTAGTATTGTAGTGAGGATAAAGCTAAATTTAAGTGTGGGGGAAGGAATAAGTTGATAAAATAAATTAGTTGGTTGAACTTTGAATATTACCCTTTTTTTTTAAAATTTTTAATTTTTTTGAGCCAAATTGCCTTATATTAAGTTGATGCACTCTATTTTATAAATCCTTGTAGAAGACACATCCTGATTATTTTGATATATATATATATATATATAAGCATGACTCTCTCATATTCATTATTGATTGTGGTGTCTAAATTGGTTATATTTTAAATGTTAGTTTTAGAAATAGATATGGAAAATGCTTTGCCATCATTTAATTTTCAGTTGAACTTTGTGAATATCTCAAAAGATATAGCTTTGTTGGAAGGATTCTCAGCCTTAAATTCCTAAACTATGAGAGTAACTCCTATGCTAACTATTCTTCACAACTTATCTTATTTCTTTCATTGCTAACTAACTCATGTGGAATTCTTTAATATGATAGAAGCATTCATTCTTTTACCCTTGAATCCCAAACACAAGGCACTAATACTTTATCATGATTTACGGTATACGAGGTAAGTATGTGAGAGGAGTTTTATCTCGACTTACATAATAAGTACTTATTGCTAAAAATAAGCTATCACAAACTCCCCCGAATTGTCAAGCACTCAAACTAAAAGAAAAGGCCATAAATATGTAATTAGAGAATATCTTGAAATAAATATCCACTCAAAATATCTTAAGACCAAGTCAACCTTGACTTGGTTATTGCAAATCTTTCATGGCCCTATTATATAAAATTGTGGCTCATCATTAATGAAGGGCAAGAAAATGATTTGTGATAGCTTATTTTTTATTTATAAGTACTTATAAATCATGATTTATGGTATACAAGGTAAGTATGTTAGAGGAGTTTTATCTTGACTTACATAATAAGAACTTATTGCCCAAAAATAAACCATCCCAAACTGCCTCGAATCATCAAGCACTCAAACTAAAAGAAAAGGCCATAAATATGTAATTAGAGAATATCTTGAAATAAATATCCAATCAAAATATCCTAAGACCAAGTCAACCTTGACTTGGTTAATGTCTCTCTCCTCCAACCACTCGCCACTTGTCATCTTCAAGAGAGAGAATTGATTTAATTAATATTCTAGAATTTAAATTCCATTTCACTCACAAGTAAATTGTAGATGAAAATCATTTTCAAACTTAAATCGATATTTCTTATTATCACTTGGCTTAATCTAGAATTTCAAATAAAGAGGCTCTATGAGAGAAATGATCCAAATTGTGTGATATTGCATTACCATTTGGTCTTTATTTTGATTTAATCCAATGTGGCTAAAGGTTCAAATAAGTGATCTCACTCAAATTATGAAACTGTGTTGTCTTACTCCTAAAGAAAAGGCTTTTCTTATTTTGTGCTTTGTTTTTACCTGCCACCTTCACTACTATTATGCTCAATTAATTTCATCTAAAGGACATTATGAAACCTAAGGGAAGCATCTAGGGGTAGGCTGCCACATTCATCCCTCATTCACACACAGAATTAGGCCACCACCTATACCTTAACTTATTGCTATTTATACATATTGTGTTACAAGTTCAAAAGACAATGATCCAAAACACACCAACAAATGAACATCAAATAAAGTATCGTGATTAAAAAAGTGAGTGGTGGCCTTATGTGGCAATATGCAACTTTTTACTGCATCACAAAAAGATGCCTACAAAGGCTATAGATGCCTGTACCAAAGGTTACTTGCTTTAATGGCGAGTGGAGTGGGAAGGCTTGTATGAAGAATTATTAGAAACAATGGGATTAGACACAAAGTCCCAATAACCAACAATTAATTTATAAAATATGCTAGATAAGATTATAAATTAGTGAAGTACTAACAATACCAAATCTCTATAAATCCTTAGTTTAGAACAATTCCCACTTACCTTACTCGCTATGACCTTTGGATTTGTGTAACCTAGCCAAAAGTCAAACATTACACCTTAAGTCAATCAGTCCCCTCTCTCACCTCTCACTTGGGTTTAGGCTCAAGAAATGTCTAGCTTCACCCGAGCTAAGCTGAACCCCACTTGAGTTAGGGCATGATAAAGTGCCAACCACTAGGATCAGCAGTAGAGGCTACCACTAAGGAACAAAAAATCGAACCAGACAATGAACCAGTCACGTCACGAGTTCAAGGGTTAATGGATCAATCAGGGTCTAACCGATGTTCTGACCGATCATATTAAAATATTAAAATTTATTAGTGGAAATATATATTAATATATTTTTAAACTATAATAAATAAAAATGAAGATCTTTAGAAAGAAAATGCTTAAAATGTATTAGTATTAGTTATGATGAATAAACTTATGAAATGATATCTCCTTTCTTATAATTATTATATATTTCTAAATAATTTTTTCATCATCTTATTCTTTTTTTTAGATTTGTTCTTTCTTTACCTACTTTTCTCTCCATCTTGATCTTCAAACTTTCATTTTCCCCTAAAAGCTAGCGTGAGATGATAGTTAAGAGAATAAAAAACAATGAAATCGGTCCAATCAATTAAACCACTGGTTTTCCTGGTTTATAGCCCAATGATTGAACCATACTGGACCATTGACCAGTTACCAGTTGAACTATCCGGTCCAATTTTTTGTACTATGACTACCATAGACTTCAAAGCAATAATCACCATATATTACTCCAAAAATCTCTGGCAAAACCCAATCCAATATTAACTCATATATATATATATATATATATATAAAGTTATAGAAAAATCCATGCATAATTACATACTATGCAATTTGTAACCCCCATCACAATCAAGGCCGGGATTAGGTGTTTAAACGCGTTTTATAATAGAATAAGAGGTTCGGAATAATTAAAAACTCTTTACAACACATGTATAAATAGATCTCCATTTATTGATTCATAAAACATTAGGCATGCTCGGTTTGTTACATATACAATATCAGAGTATAATCCAAATTCCCAACATTCACTCCGGATAATAACATTATTCCAAAAGTTTATACAGGGCATCATTACCCATCTCAATTCCCAAACCAGGGATTACATAAAAACTACAATCCTGTGGTCAATTCAACTTATACATTGTCCAAAATGATAACCAATCAAAAACCAAAAAAATAGTAGCTAAGACTACCACCGGCAGTGCTAATCGCCCTTATCCACTTGCCCTATCTAAAAATGTTATTTGGAAAGAGTAAGATTCAAAAGAATCCTAGTAGCAACAATTTATGTATATGATGTGTAATAACAAAGCAAGTAAGCATATATCACAATGTAGCATAACAACATTCAAGGCCGGGCTAACTGCTATATCCCCTCAATAATATTCAAGGCCGGGCTCTCGCCACGTCCCCCCAACAATATTCAAGGCTGGGCTCTCGCCTTGAATATAGGATAAAGTGTCACTACTTTGGTCTTTCCGTTCTTGAGCAGGCACAAGCCTTCTACGCTCTGGGCAAATATCAAATATTAAAGTTATAATTAAGGATGATGCGTTATCACTTAGTCCAATACTCAATACCTTCACAATACTTAAATTGGTTATCATTACTGTCTCTTAAGTACCCTTAAACGCCTCTAATAAAAGCCCTAAGGGTTGGAAGATGTAACATCCTGAATTTTAATTAAGGGATAATAGCTTCAAATGATGTAATTAATGTTAATTAAGCATATTTGAAGTATATGTGGTGAGTTAGTACATAAAGACCATTAGTGATGATTTAATGAGTATTGTACTAATCAGGGGTAAAACAGTAAATTTACCAACCGTCCGGTTAGCTACTGATGAGAAAACCCCCTGGTAATCAAGATCAATGGTTGAGATTGGAAGATCAAGGGGGTGGAATCAAGTGTGAATGAGTTTATATGCACTCATGAGTGGGAAGGATGAGATGGTGACAAGTGTCCAAATGAGAGCCATTGGATGAGTCAACATATTCAAACTCTTTCTCTCTCCCTCTTAGTCGGCCAAGTGCATGGAAGGAAGGGAAGGAATGATCATCTCCTTCACCTACTCACTTTCTCTCTCCCTTTCCTCCATTTCCGGCGAGCAAACAAGAAAGAGAAAATAAGGGCTTGCAACTAGCCAAGGTAAATGATCTTATATGCTTAATTACCCTTCATTGATATTGTTCAAAAGGGTAAGAGCTTTACTTCCATTGTTTCAGACTTTGGATTTGTGGTGTGTGGCAAATTGAGGGAATTTGAAAGTTGAGGAATCCAAGTTCTGAATTCAGCAAGTTGAAGAGGTAGGTTTGTAATGCATTTTGATATATATGTCAAGATGTTTGCTTAATCAATGAGAAATCTGGAAATTAGACCTAATTATGATGTTAAATAAGGGGTAGGCTTTGATGAGAGTGTCACTGTTCATTTGGTCAGTTTTGACACTTGGGAGTGATTAGAATTTGATTGGAAGTTGAATAAGGGAAGTTGTTAGAAGGAGGTTTTGAGTGGTTTGATGATTTAGAGTGAGAATGTGTTGATTGAGTTGAATTTAGGTTATTGTTGGTTGCCAATGGGTTCTTTGTGTTGAAATGAGTGAGAATGAGCTTTGACACAAGTTTTAGAACCATTGGAGTTCATTTGGTGGATTTTGGAAGAGCATACCAGTTGCTGCGTTCTGGTTTCTGAGGTGATTTCTCGAGTGAGGGAAGAACTCACTCGAGCACAAGATGAACGTGCTCGAGTGAGCATGTTTGTGCTCGAGTGAGGGTGCATAAATGCACTGGGGGTGAGCGTTTCAGGTGTTCACTCGAGAGTGATTGCCAAGAGTGCGCCTGGCACTCGCGAGCATTGGGGGATCACTCGCGAGCACTGGGGTCGTGCTCGAGTGAATCTGTTGCCTGGGAGTTGGGGTGCTCTCGGGCAGACACTCGCTACCTTGTGCTCGCAAGCACTGAGGGTCAGTGCTCGAGCACAGGCGTTTGTGCTCGAGTAAGGGTGGAAGAAGATGTTGAGAGATGCTCTCGGGTTGTCACTCGCAGGCCTCACTTTTGTGGTGCTCGAGTGTGCTCGGGGTCTCTGCTCGAGCACAGCCTCTTGTGCTCGAGTGAGAGTGTGAAAATGTAGTGAAGTTTGCTCTCGGGCAAGCACTCGCGGGAGGTCACTCGCATGTGTGCTCGAGTGAGAGCGAGAGTCATGCTCGAGCACAGCCCCTTGTGCTCGAGTGAGGGGACCCAGAAATTAGTGTTTAGCTTTCCAAAGAAGGATCTTTGGGGATAGTTATCCCAACCCTTTAGGCATATGTTTAGGCATTTATTGGCCATCTAAAGAGTCCAAATGAAAACCAACTTAGAGTGTTAATGAAGTAATACCTTGGAAAAGGAAATTAACCAAATGTCCCTATTTTGAATATAGGATTTGATATCTGCTACCCGCGTGAGCCCACTGTGCCCAGAGACATCAGGAAGGGATCAGGTAGTGACTTTTCTTTCGTACCATTTATGATGCATTGTATGTGTGTATGATCAGTGATTTGTGATGAATTCGGATATTTCGACTGATGCGGATATGTGGTAGCACCGTCAGTCCAATAGTCCCTGAGTAGCTAACAACGGTTCGGGTGAAGACTGTGTGTCTTCCCGGCGGAGAAAGGGGATGAGGATGAGGTGTGATATATGTGATATGTGAGCCGAAAGGCTGATTTGTGAGCCGAAAGGCTATTTGTGAGGCCGATGGGCCATTTGTGAAGCCGGATAGCTTATGAGCTATAAGGCTATATGTATGCACTGCCACGCCAATAGTCCCTGAGTAGCTAACAACGGTTCGGGTGAAGACTGTGTGTCTTCCCGGCGGAGAAAGGGGATGAGGGTGGAGTGCGATATGTGTTGCTGCTGCGGTACATTGATTGCTTACATGCTATGTGCTTGTATGTGGTATAATTGCTTAGTTACTACTGGGATTCTTTTGAATCTCATTCTTTCCTTTGAACTAACCTTTCAGACAGGGCGACTGGCTCTAAGGAGAAGCGTGTGACCCGGAGCGGTTAGAGCTTCCTAGGGACATTAGCATGGCTTTTGTTGGTTAATCATTTTGGATAGGGATTATAGTATTACATTTTGAGATGTAAATAGTGTGGATATTTGGTTTGTAATCCCCTAATCAGGATTTGAAACTCTATATATATATAGTTGAACCCGGGGGTTGCCGGGGTTTGAATTACGAACTCTGATATTTGTGAATGTAAGTTAACTGCACAGGTGATTATGTTCGGTAATTGAAAACGAGACCCGGATAGGAATGGTGTTTTGAAAATTTTGTAAGGTTCTGCTGCTTAGTAGGTAATTTAATACGTTTTGAACTATTCGACTGTCTCAAACCCTTTTTAACTATGCATTATCGAATATTAATTACGGTAATTAAGGCAGGGGGTTACAGAAGAACTATCCCAAAGATCCCCTTTTAGAAGTACAAACATTGACATTTTTCATTGTTTCACTCGAGTGAAGACAGCCTCACTCGAGTGATGGGGCACTGGCACTCGAGTGAAGATGACCTCACTCTAGTGATGGTACGGTTTACACTCAGGTGCAAGTGAGTGAAGGACAGCGAGTGCATACCCGAGAGCACAAGAAACTTTCAGAGAATGAGAACACTTGAGCATAAAATACAACACTTGAGTGATACCAAATGCTCACTCGAGTACCATTAAGTGAGGTGAAGGAAGTGTTTACCCAAGAGCAAATGGAATTTTCAAGGAAAGGAGCACTCGAGTATAGATCTTTTCACTTAAGTGAATGCTTAACACTCACAAGTGTTAAGGCTCACTCTTGAGACTTGGCCGTGAGTGATAACCCGAGAGGCAAGTTTTGGGTGCCAAATACACCAGCACTTGAGTGAGAGGAAGCTCACTCAAGTGAGAACCCACTACACTCACAAGTGAGGCAACACTCTTACCCCCTTCACATAAGTGCAATGCAGAAATTGAAAGGAAACTAAGGAATTTCACTGACTCACTCGAGTGATACCCCCTCACTTGAGTGATATACATCAGAATCCAAAAAACGCAGAAACATTGACAGCATTTCCTAGAGGTTACCCAATTGACTCCAATGGACCCAAAATCTTAACCAAAGCTATCCCTATACAAAATCACTCAAGGAATCCAATAAAACTATCAAAACAACCAAAATCTTATTCCATTATCATGCTTTGGTTTTGGGCAACACTAACACCAAAATTCCAAAATCATCAAACTTTATCATTCAATCCCAAATCCCTTTCTATCTATCCACATACATACCAATTCCATACCAATAACATGCCAAACATCCCAATGACCATCATTGTCGAAAATAAGCAATAAATTCTAGAATTTCAAAGCTATATACCATTTGGCACAAAACTTAGATAGAAATGTCTCTTTAACTCTCCTTAACAACTTTCTCAAAGAAACTTCTTGATTTTCCAACCTCCATAATTCTTTGGAGTCACAAACCAACACCAAATGGAAAACTACAACCATCAAAATGAACCTCTTATCTCAAGAAACAACTTTAGAGAATTGAGTTTAAGCATTTAAGATCATCTCCCTTACCTTTTTCAAGTTTTTCTTCCTTTTTCTTTGGTCTCCAATGGTGTCGAATGAGAAGCGAAGAGAGTGAGAGAGATGAGTGAAGATGAAGAAAGCAATGATCACTCTACTCCCCCCATGCCTCTCTTGTCAGTGAAAATAGGAGGGAAGAGAGAGAGAGAGAGAAAATATTAAAATATAGGGGTTTGACTTTTCCCCTTCATTCTCCCTTCACACACACACACAATCTTGTCACATGTCACAACCTCATTGGCTCTCATAAAGTAAACACCCAATTAGCCACTTTAATTCCCCCATTAACCATTTAATCACACTTCTCATTTTTCCTCTTACTTAGTAATTAATTTCTCCATTAATCACCAACTTATGGCCAATAATTCCATAGTTTAAATTTTCCCACCAATTATGACATTAATTAATATTGCCACAAAACACTAAATAATTCAAATTTTAATTCAATAATTATCCTCAATAATTATCACTAGCCCTTAATCAAAATTTGGGGTGTTACACAATTAACATACAATTGCAAGATATTTCCACTTCACTAAACATTTATTATAATAACATATAAATTTCAGGAGAGCTCACAATAAATATTACATATTTACATAACAAGAGATGTTCCAAAATATCTTACAAGCCTAAAACTAGCATATAAAATAAATTAATTGTGATTACCTCTACTCCAGGATTAATCTTGCATGCTTGAGAAGTAAAAACACCAATTCATGATTTAGGCTTTTACTATTATTTTAACCTTTTTAAAGCTCTAAAAATAAAGCTAGGGTTACCAATTGTGCATGGCTTTTGATAATTGAATAGAAATTGGGATTTCTTGGCCTCTCCTTTCTTTTCTCTTTTATCTTTCATCTCTTCCCCTTTCTCCCTCTGTCTTGCATCAAGGGTATTAAAGCCATGCTCTACCACACTTATTTCACTGACATTCTCCTTAAAATGTCACATACATTTTTCTCCTTCTTTCTTCACAAAAAGCTTTACTAAATGTAAATGTTTACACCAAATTGTTATCTCGACATCCTTTTAACAAACCCCTACTACTATCACGTTTGTCTCATCAAACTTGGCCTGTCACCCAAATTTCACAACCAATTGATTTGACAAGCATCTCCATGTGCTAGGGGAAGCTCTTGTAGTAGGCTTTATGCAATAGCACTTTGTTGTGTGTGTATTGCATGCACTTGCATTCTTGTTCATGATTTCCACATTGTGGCATAGATTTTTATCATTTCGAACCTTCATTAAGTCAAAAATCCATAAGAAATTTTTGGGCAAAAGTTCTTATTAATTATACCCCCAAGGCTTCAATTCATTTGGGTAACTTTTTCTCTTTTTCTTGAATTTATTTTTGTTTTTCAAAAAATTAAAAGGAAAAAGAGGAAGGAAAAAAAAAGTTGAAAAATAAAAGAAAAAATGAAATCATGAAAGACAAGAAAAAAAGCCTAGATATTTTGAATGTAATATCATTACTTTATATTTGTTATACTGAAGTAGCTTGTTGTACCCTGGAGCATACATATATCTCTCACACATAATTTGGCCCTATATCCAAGTTAGATTTTACTTAAGGTTACTATTAACTCTAAGAAATCTATATCATTTTAGCACATTTCCCCATCCTTTAATGACTTTTTGAATGAAATTGTGCACATCATATACTAACACAAAGGAAAATGTGAAAAAAATGATTTATTCTAGATTCATAAGATTTCTTAGGTTAAATGTGAATATTTGGATTAAATAGAATAATTGGAAAAATTATGCATGTTTTCATTGAAGCAAGAGATCCAAGCCAAGATTTTGAAGCTATTCAAGGACCATTTGAAATAATGAAAGAGCTATAATGAAGTATTGATACAGCCAAAAGAACTTTTGAAGACTAAAGTATACAAAATGCATGCCTTTTCGTAGCAACAGTAAAACTTTCGCCATGGCAAAACTTTGCGAAAATGCCAAAATTCCTTATTAGTAATTTGCGTCCCGTCAAAGAAACACCTCTTGCCGCAGTGAAGCAAGCCACAACTTTCATCAACACTCTCAATACTTTGTGCCACGGCATAAGGATATGTTTTGCCATGGTGAAGCAAAATTACTTCACTAGCATTGTTCTATGCCACAACAAAAAGACAAGTCTTTCCTCGATGCAAGGGATTAAAAAAATATAAACCGTGCATTTAATTAATCATAAATTAAATAATGGATATAAATAGATTATGAGAGATTGACAAAAAGAGTGCTAACTTTGAAGAATATTAGAGATAGCGCTTTGCTAGGGATTAGATGAATAGAAGACTTAGAGGCTACACATAAGTTTCAAAGATGTTTGGAGTTATACTCCTTGGTTTCCTAGCTTTCTCTTCTCCTTTCTACCTTTCTTCTGATATGGACCATGTTACGATGTTTGATTTTGGTTCTATTTTGAACAAGAGTTGCTAAATTTATCATTCTAGGATTATCTTGAACATTATTATGGATTGAATCTTGAATCTACTCTCTTGTAGCATTTAATGAAGTATTATGTGTTGGTTTTATTTTGTGTTTAATGCCTCTAAGTGCCTAATCACAACTTGATTGTGTTATTGAATGAAATAATGCTTGAGAAATATTATTTTTTTCAAGGACTGGGATAAAATCGTATTATACTGAAGTCTAGGAATCGAATGAATGGTTTGTTAATAGAAGAAAGATCTATCCATTAACCTAGTATTGTCATTGTAATATTGGATCTTAAAGACTATTTTTACTAGTTTGTTGCAAGAGATTGAATGAGCCTTTTGAAAATAGATGTTAGTTTTAACTCGAGAGAGCATAATCATATAGCTTTGATTCCTAGGCAAAAACATATCTTCTTTGATTGCTAATTGAGGGTGAATTTACTAGGTTCATGAAATAAGAAGGGAATAGATAATCCGATGTCTTTAATATTCATGAAGTTAAGTCCAACTTGCTTTTCATTATTCTCTTTCAATTCTAAAAACTAAACAAAAACTTGTTTTAGTTCAACTTAATTGAATTCACTAAGTATCTTGCTTGACCATTTTGTTAATCAAATCTCAGTAGGAACGATCTCTACTTATCACTTTATTATTTGACATGACACGTGCACTTGGGTGTGAATAGTTACTCAAGCTTTCTAACAATTTTCCTATGGGGATTTTTAACCCTCATAGTTTACTATGGAGATTTCACTCAGGTTGTTAGTGAAATCCCTTTGGAGCTTTAGAGTTCTCAGATGGTTAAACTTATTGAGTAGGGTCTTCACCTTTCAGGCAGGGAAACTTGGGAGCCTTCCATAGGCTTTTTTATCCCCCTGAAATCCTAAGAAGCATGCTACTCAATTTCAGGTATGGGTTATAGTGACAACTGGTATAGGGAGTGTTAATATGACTATGGAACCTTAACATGATATGTTCAGCCTCGACATGCTTATGAGAAATATTGATGCTATGAGCATGATGTGTACCAATATAAGTATACCCACAATTGATAACATGACTATGTTGGTTATTGACAGTACGAATGTAGCACACTTCCTAATACTATCACATACTTTGTTTATTTAATAGATTATCATAGTAATAAAGTAGCAAAGCAAAAAATTTATTTTCAACAAATAACCATGATAGAAAAGTAGATTTCATCACACACAAGCTATCATAATGGTTATAAAAAGAGTTCTTTTACACTTAAATCACAAATACATAACCTTGATAGAGAACGAAACAAACTAATCACACAACACAACATACTATCAAGGTATTAAAGGAAATATTTCATGTCTCAAAATATCATGTTGAAGGATTAATGGGAAAGGATACTTCCTTTTCAATTATATATCCTCATATTTTTGCCTTACCAAAATAAAGGGGAAAAGGATACTAACTCTCTAGATTTCCAAAAGGAAACTTAGGGTCTGTTTGGTTCAATGGAGGGGAAGGGAGGGGAGGGATTTTAATGGAGGGAAGGGGAAGGGATTTTAATATTACCTCATTTGTATTAATCGAAAGGGGGAAGGGGAGGGATTTTAATGTTACCTTGTTTGGTTTAGGAGGGAAAGGGAGAGAAAATATTTTCATGTGGACAATTTTGCCCTTATTTTATTTAAGATGTTTTTAAAGCTTTTTTTAATGTTTAAGAAAACATAATTATAAATAAGATTTATAGATTATGTTAAAATTTATAATTATATTTACAATCCATATAAACAAAATAATAATTTGAATATTATTTTAATAGAAAAATAATTATCAATATTGCCCCCGCAATAATCTACTCACCTTCATAATTCTTGAACACCAGATTAAGATTAAGTTTAATCTCATTAAATTATTGGGTACTTGGTTCTTTCATCCCCACCAAAAGCTATAATATCTTGAATTGTAATTAAGGACTAATGACTCCCCAAGTGGTGTAATTATTGTTAATCCAATGTTTATATGGTATATGATGTAAATTATGATGTAAATGTGTTTGATGAAGATTTGGTAAATGTTGTGATAATTAGGGGCAAAATGGGAAATTACCAACCAATTGGTCAGCTATCAAAGAAGAAACTCCATGGGGAATAAGGGATCAATGGCTAGGATTAAGAGATTAAGAGAATAGAATTGTGTGTGTATGGAAGGAGAAAAAGGATCATGACATGTGGTAAGTTGGGAGCCATAGGATTGGTCAATGTTTCAAACTACTCATTTCACTCTCTTCTCTTCCTCCAAGTTAGTTAGTTGCATGAGGATAGGGAAAAATCTGCATCTTCATCCTTTTCATCTTCTCTCTCATCTAATCTCCATTTTCGTTGAGCAAAGAAAGGAAAGAGAAAGTATAAATATGAGATTTTGACTTGCTAAATGGCTTCTAATGCTCAAGAGTTCTTCATTAATCATGTTCCTAGTGTCAAGAGCTTCATTTCTATGTTTTCATATTTTTTATTTGAGGAGTTTGAGAACTTGTGGAAATTTGAAAGTAGGAAAATTAAAGAAGTAGCTTTGGGAACAAGTTAAGGTGAGCATTTGTGATATTTTGGTATATTTGTTATGATTTTTGGTTAAGCTTTGTAAATTCTAGAATTTTGCCCTGAATTTTGCCCTGATTTTATAAGAATTGGATAATGGAAGATTTTAAAATGGTATGGTGTAGAAAATGATGTTAGGATGTGTTATAATGTCATTAGGTTTTATTTGGAATTGAATGAGGAAGTTTGGTAAATTATGGTTTTGTGTGACCTTGTGAGCTGAGTTGAAAATGAGGTGATTAAGTGGAATTTGAGTTATTTTGAGGTTACCAATAGGTTCCTTAGGAGATTTTGTGTGGGAATGAGCTTTGGTATAAGGTTTGAAACTATTAGGATCAGTTTTGGTAAATTTGGAAAACTCTGTCAATTGCTACGTTTCTGGGTTCTGATGAATGTCACTCGAGTGAGTAAGGGTTCCACTCGAGTGCAACAGCATAAATTCCCTTTTCCTTCTGCATTTTGCTTGGTTTTTCTGGTGGGAAGCGCGAGTGCACTCCCCAATCTGCGAGTGATATAGGTCATCACTCGAGTGAGCATGAGTTCACTCGAGTGCAAGTGTATGTTTATGCTAAGGGTTTCTCTCGGTCAAGCACTCACAAGCTAAATTCCAAGAGTGTGATCTAACACTCACAAGTGTTATGTTCTCACTCGAGTGGTAGGGGTAGTACTCGAGTGAGCTTTCTCTTCTAAATTAGTTATGCTCTCGGGCAAACACTTTTAGTGTTTCACTTTTGGGAACTCAAGTGAATTTGAAGTCATCACTTGAGTGCAGGCCGTCACGCTCGAGTGTTGTAAGCACTTTCAAGTCGTTGGTGGTGCTCTCTGTCAAATACTCACGAGTGAGAGCCACCTTCACCCAAGTGTAAGTCCATCATCACTCGAGTGAGGCCATCTTTACTCTAGTGAGCTATTCAAAAATCAGTGTTTTCCTTCCTAAAAAGGTATCTTTAGGGTAGTTTCTCCCAACCCTTTAGGCATATGTTTTGGCATTAAATAGCCACCTAAAGAGTTTACATGAATACCAACTTAAAGTACTATGGAATTAAGAACTTGGAAAAGAGAATGATCGGTTGTCCCTAATTTGATTTATAGGATTTGACATTTACCGCCCTCATGAGCCCACTGTGCCAGCAAACGTCAGGAAGGAACAAGGTAGTGACTCTTTCTTTTATACCATTTGTGATGCATTGTATATGTGTTATATCATTTATTTGTGATGGTTTCGAATGTTGCTATGTTGTGGATATGTGTATGCACCGCCATGCCAATAGTCTCTGAGTCGCTAACAATGGTTCGGGTAAGAGCTGCGTACCTTCCCGGTGGTAAAAGGGGATGAGGATGGGGTGTGATATTTGTGATTATGTGGGCTGAGAGTCTATTTATGGGCCGAAAGGATATATGTGAGCCGCAAGGCTATTTGTATGCACTACCATACCAACAGTCCCTGAGCTGCTAACAACGGTTCGGGTTAGGACGGTGTGCCTTCCCAGCGATAAAAGGGGATGAGGGTGGAGTGTGATTTCTGTTGCTGCTACAAAGTGGTGATTTGCTTACATGCTATGTGATTACATGTGGTATGAATGGTTTGTTACTACTGGGATTCTCTTGAATCTCATTCTTTCCTTTGACTAACATTTCAGACAGGGCAAGTGGCTCCAAGAAAAATCAAAAGATCAGGAGCGGTTAGGACCCTGTAGGGACATTTGATTTGGGTCGTGTTGGTTATTCATTTTGGATAAGATTACTATATGATATTTTTTAGTTGTAAATGGTTTTGAATACATGGTGGTGTAATCCCCATTGGGAACTGAAACCCTATAGATCTATACCTAAATGAAACCCGGGGGTTGCCGGGAATTAAGTTGTACACTCTGATATGTTTAAATGTGATATAACTGTACTAGTAATTATATTCGATGTTTGAACTTAAGACCATGATAGGAAAGAAGTTTTGAAAGTTTTGTGAAATCCCTACTACAAGGGGGAGTTTTAAATGAGTTTTAAATTATCCAGCGATCTCTAATTCATTTTATTATGCATTATTGAATCTTAATTACGCTAATTAAGGCAGGGGGTTACAAAAGCTATCAAAAAACTCAAACCGCTTTTGATCTTAAATCTAGGAGCAATATGTGGCCTACATTTTACAATGCAAAGAAGACGAGTACCCCCATGAACGTTGTGCCTGCATCCTATGCCATTGCTGAACCAGATATAAAACCATCAGCAACAAAGTCATTAAGCTGCACCATCATCAAACTTTCACTTTCAAATTAAAGTGAGAATAATGATAGATGATCTAGCAGAGGGGTGATGACGAAGCTCTACTGTGGTTGCGAGACAGAGTTCAACATCATCTTCATTGTTAGGTGTTTGCTGAATTGGGTTTCAAAAGTCATTGGGGAGCTTTGAGTGTTGGTGCTTCGGTGTCTTATACATGGGCATATTGGTCAACACCAACCAAAATATTACCCCTCCCTTGCAAATCCCTCCAATTTGAGAAGGGAGGGTTATGTGTAACCCCCTTTATAATTATGATTCGAAATACATATTTTAGAATGAAATAGAGACCAATAATAATAAAACTCGTTTTCTATCCCTTCCTCACGGTAGGGTTTTCAAAACATATTTTCAAAATTTCTACCTTACCTGGTCTCAAACTTCATAATTCAAATATAATTACCCTGTGCAGTTATATTTCATTTATATATCAGAGTGTACAACAAAAATCCCAGCAACCCCCGGGTTTCATATATAATCTAAAGGTTTATAAACTCCCGTTTAGGGGATTACATAACCATATCCAAAATATTATTTACATCTTAGAACAATATATAGTAATCCTATTCCAAAATAGATAACCAACAGTCCAAATTAACATTCCCTATAAAATCCTAGCTGCTCCAGGTCATCCGTTTCTCCTTGGACCTGCTTGCCCTATCTAAAAGTTAGTCAAAGGAAAGATTGAGATTCAAAAGAATCTCAGTAGTAATAAATCACTCATACCACATGTAATCACAAAGCATGTAAGAAAATCATCAAGCAGCATCACAGCATACAACACAGCATGCAAGCTGCCACATATGCACATAATCTCATCCCCAGTATTCCACCACCTCAAAGGCACGGTCCTCCTACCGTCAACACCGATGGGCCACGGGTGAAGGTTAACAAATAGCCTTTCATCTTTCACATATAGCCTTACGGCTTTCAGTTAGTCTCATCCCCCGGATTCCACCATCCTGAAGGCATAATCCTCCCACCGTCATCACCGATGGGCTGCAGGTGATAAACCCACAAATAACGATAAATCAAACATACAATGCATTATATATAGTATAAGAGAAAGAGTCACTACCTTGTTCTTTCCTAGCGTGCTCTGGCATGAGTGGTTCACGCGTAGGGCAAATATCGAACCCTATAAACAAAGTCAAGGACAATGGATTAATCTCTATTCCAAATTCCCACTTTTATAACACTTAAAGTTGGTTATCATTGCACTCTTCAGGTGGTTACTAGAAGTCTAGACACATGCTTAAAGGATTGACAAGTACTAAGTTGGAAATCACTTTTTAAAATCATAAAATGTTGAAAATAGGGGTTGGCTGCAGTCAAGAATGATCTGGCTGTAGCCAAAATGCATACAGAAGGTTTTTTGCTGCAGCCAAGATTTTCTGGCTGTGGCCAAAACGTGCATAGAAAGTTTTGCGCTGCAGCCAAAGAAACTTCGAAAAATCATAATTAATTCTAGAAAAATTGAAATGAGGTGATCCTAAAGCCAAATGAAAGATCTTTAAGTTCTATTTATAGGAAAAATATGGATCATTACCAGAAATTACCACACAGTTACAGAATTACACGAGATTCACCACTACTCCAAAACATATTCCAGTTTTAATCCCAAACTTTGGACAGTCATTACTCTTAGCTCACAAAACGAAATGACACAAATTTATGTCTATTTTGAAGCTTGGAATATGAACTTTAAGACTGGAAAATTTCAGAATTTTTAGACACCATTTACCTATTCAAAACGTCCAGACAACTTGACTACCCTGTACAGAGTTTTAAGAGACAGAATTTTAGTTTTTGAGTAATTGCTTTCAATGGTTCCAAATTCACAACCAATACCATTCCCACACCAATTTTCCACAAGGAATCCATTGAAAACACCAAAATGACCAAATTCAATTCACATTCACATGTTCCACAAGAAACACAATATGTCACACAATAACCCAATTCAAAACTCACAATGCAATTCCTATCCATTTCAAATTTCCAACCAATTCCAATGACACCAAAACACAATATGACACCTATTCCAATGCTAAACCACTATACAATCCACAAGACCCTAATTACACAAAAAATAGGGCCAAAATCCTGAAATTCCAAGTTCAACCAATAACCACAATGAATATGTCAAAATGTGCCAAATTCTTATCTCTTCCTCTTTCCAAGACTAGTTTCTTGATTTCTCTTCTTTCAAATTTCTTCAAGTGTGCAATCACCTTCTTTCAAAATTCTAAAACCATCAAGATAAAGCTCTCATCGACATGATCAAAGTTAAAGAAGAGCATTTGATCTGAAGAGGACACTAAACAAGCTAAATCCTCACCTTGCACTTTCTCTTTCCTACCAAGCTTGGATGAAAATGGAGTGGAGAAGAGAGAGATGAGAGAATGAAGATGGGATCATATTTTCTTGTGCATGAGACCTCTAGGCCGACCTAAGTGGAAGAGAGAGGGAGAAAAAGAAGTTGAAACATTGACTTGATCCAAGGGCTCACAAATGGACACTTGGCAACATCTTATCCTTCCTTCTATAACCTCACATAACACATGCACACACACTCCCACTCTCTTAATCAAACAATCCTAACCATTGATCTCAAGTTACCTATGAGTTTCCTTTTCAGTAACTGACCAATTGGTCGATAACTTTCCAATTTTACCATTTTGCCCTTGATTATGGCAATTATACTCAAATAACTTCCAACTAATCCATATCACTCTAATTACCTAATCATACGCCCTTTCCCTATATTTAACCCAATTAGATATTAATCCAAACTTAATCATAAATATAGGGTTTAGGTAATGATTAAGACATATTCACATTGAATTCAACCATAATTACATCGCTTCTAACATAATTAGCCCTTAATCCCAAATTGGGTCATTACATTATGAGGGCAGGGAAGGGAAAATTTGAGAAAGTTTTCCCTCCCCTCCTAAAATTTTGTGATAGCCAAATCCCTTTATTTCCCTCCTCTCCCCTTAAACCAAATAGACCCTTAGAGTTACTTAAGCCATGCTCAATTAGAAACATATCTCTGATTGGAGCCTTCCAAACTATTTAGATAGCCTCTTGAAGTTAAAGTATAAACTCTTATTGAACCCAAAAGAGCCTAAAGGGGTTTCCTATGAAAACCCTAAAATCTAGATTCAAAACCAGTTTAAATCCCCATATCTAAGGAAGCCAAGAACATAGATTAATCAAAGAGGGTTGTATCTACATACCAGTAACTCTAGATCTTCAAGAACGCAAGAAAACATTTATGAAACTAGTGCCCTACCTAAGAGACTCCCTCCTATAAATACGTTTTACCTTATTTTATGGTTTGGTGACACTAACAATGAATTTTTAATTTTCATGCCTTTGCCATGGTGAACATGGCCCTTCATCGAAGCAAACCTATTAATGAAATGTTCATTTTGATGCGTTCACTGTGGTGAACTTCCCTAACTTGAAACACTTGTTTTGACACTTTGCCTCGACGAACAACCTAGAATTTGGGACGTTACAACAAGCATATTGATTATGATGGTACATTACTCATTGTTATAGGTGTGCTAACGGTGTGCCACTTTACTTTATTATTTGTTACAAGCATGTTGAGCAATGTCACTATTAGAATACTTACCTTTGTTAGTATAATTATATTGGTCAACAGGATTATTCCAACCACTACCAATATGAGTATGCTACACACCCTTAGTAAGAGAAGAAGATCATCCCCAGCATGAAGATTTTGCCTTCCTCTAAGAAAAGTACAAGACATATACAAAACAACTCATGGCTAAATTGGATCATCAGCAAAATGCATGTAATCATACTTATGTTGACCTTCAAAAGGGGATTGATAAGCTTATGGAGTTAGTTGTTAACTTCAATAATCAAGTGGAAGAGGTATTCCAAATAGGCAAACCAACATAGGTAGAAACTCCTCTCATAAATCTAGAAGATGGGGTTGAAAACCCAATTGACACACCACCTCTAGTTTATTTGAAACATCATCATAACTGTTGGAGGGGCTAGATACCTGAAGAATATAAGAATAAGAGATGAAAAAGAAAGCAGTGCATAATGTCTTCAAGCCATGGGCAGCACTTTCCTTTAGACTTAATTAGCCCCTACTTATACCTATCCGATAGGGTGCAATTTGGATTGACGGGCGAATTTCATGCAGGATACAATAAAGACCCTTGAGTATGGATTGTACTCTCAATACTCAACCAAGACAACAATGGCTTTTACAAAATGATTATTTGACTTTATTTTTATGTGTACTCAATGATAAAGGCAATGAGTTTGATCTCTCGTTGTGTGATTTCTAATACTATGTATGTTTCGTATGTCATAAATGAAGTGATAGTGTAGGGTATTTATAGACATGAAGTGATGTCTTAAAGTGGTGCCTTTTGAAGCAATACCTCTTCAATTAAAAGTCATAAGTATATGTTAGATTCATGAACTAAAATAACTTGTATAACCAATATTTATTTAAATAACCTTTCCAAGAAGAGTTGCACCTTTATAGTATGTGGGGTTTCTTAAAATCCATCATAACCTTTAACTAAGAACCTTTGGTCATAACCTTTCGTATGTGTCTCTAGGAACCAAAGAGACATAACCTTAGTGACCTTTAGTGTTATAACTCCCTATACAACTCTTCATATAAATATTCCAACAATAACATTATACTAACCCCAACATCACCTGCTCTCTTATAGACCTAAATGAAAAATCTTGTGACTGATATTGGTAATAACTTTTATCTATTTGATCTCAATAGTGAAGAGTTCTTGCTTGGTCATCAGGTTAATTAAAATATATATACTAGTAAAAGTGACCCCCTCTCAAATTATGACTAGCGAAAGTCAACTTACTAATAATGCACATTCGCCTCACTAGCAAGTTGTGCCTCCCAAGATTGCCCTATTGCTGAATAGGTCACCCTAACAATACCTTGTCTGCTAGAAAGGTTTTCCATTTGCTCTCTAAGATCCAGTTGCTCATTGCTTCCAAGGTTTCCTCTTATTATACCTCACCCATTGGAAGGGATTTCCTTGTCAATGCACTGCTTCCCACACTTCCCTCCTTGGATTAGTGGATCACTTTTAACTCATCAAGAACGAAGTTCTTCAAGAGGGATAGAAATTATGGAGTATGGTATTAAGAAATAATTAGGGTTTCTTTTCATATATAGGGTTATCCAATAGGAATTTGAATAATGATATTTTTCCATTAGAATTAGGATTTATTTGAGTTTTGTATCTTTTAATAATATGCGATTGTATTTATTACCTATGATTATGACTATGATTTGATTTATGGTTTTATTATTATTTTAAAAAATTTTAGTGCTCTATAAATAGAGTTAGAGTTTCAAGTTGTATATTGGATAGAAATTGGTATTTCCTGACCTCTCCTCTCTTCTCTCTCCCTTCCCTTTTCCCTTCTCTCTCATTCTCTCCCTTTCTTCTCTCCTTTCTCTTCTATCTCTTCCCCTTTCCCCCTTCATCGTGAATCAGTTGTCTAAACCCAAAAAGGATATTGGGTGATGCATTTTTCTTGTTTTGATAAGTATGGTATGATAAAAAGAGGCAAAAGAAGTATTCTATTTGCATATAAAATAAAACAAAAGTATATTAATATTTTTTGAAACAAAGTGGACTTGCTAGCGCGCCACAATGCATGGGCTAGAAGGTGTGGCATTGGAAATATTTGCACTTTGTCAGGTTGGCAAAATGCTTACTCAAGCTCGCCACCAAATTGGCACTTGTGGGCCGAACCGATAGTGGGAGAATCTTTTGTCTTGCCCTCCAAATTGAGCTCTAATTTGATCCAAATGAATTTTGGACTTATATGGTAGGGAAATGGTGGTATTTTCTCAAGATTTATTGGAATCAAATCACTTAATTAATTCCAAAACAATTTTACAGCAATCTAACTCTTTCAAAAATTCGTTTTCCTTGTGAAAAATTAACTTGGAACTACTTTTTCCAGAATTGTTTTTGTAAAAATAACCTCTTAATTCACCAAAGCTTGCTTTAAACTTATATATATTCCACGTTTTAAGAAATAAATCATTTCATAAACTCCAGAAACTCCCAAAAGTTCTCTTATTTACACTTTCGCTCCAAAACTTCTTATAATTACATCTTTTGTTCCATCTAAATTTTTTCTCTTTCTCTTACAGGGACTGTATTCTTCCTTTTCCTTTACTTATTAGCTCTTGAATGTCATAGGTTTTTTTTTATTTAAAAATTTCAGATGTGACATATGGTCTAAAAATCATTTATAATTGGAAATTTTCTCATTTAATCTTCTAAAATATCATTTGACTTCCCTGTTAAAATTTTAAATATTAGGGTGTGACAAACAAACTTTTAAAAATATATTAAAAAAAACGCTACCTATTTGATAGCATCTGTTGTATTATTTGTGGAAAAAACAAAAAGGTTAAAGTGCAAATTTGTTCCGGAATTTTTCGCTCACGAGCAATATTACCCTAGAACTTTTGGGTTCGATGTTGGGCAGAAATGTTAAAATTGGGTAATGTTGCCCTTAACCGTTAAAAAGTTAACAGTCAATTTCAATTTTTTTAACGGTCAATGTTAGTGTTTTAACTGTACGGGATAATATAGCTACGTTTTGAAACTTTTGAAGTAACGTTGCACATGATAAAACTTCAAGAGCAACATTGCTCCTCAAGAAAAACTTTCGCAGTAAATTTGCATCTTATCCAAAAACCAAAAAAGGTACTACTATTATTATTGTAACATATTTTATATATACACACAGAGTCAACAGGGTAAATTGGTATTTCTAATCTGACAATTGGATTCACCAAATTTATTTTCAGAAACAAAATACATGTAATCAATTATATAATCGAATGATCCACACACAAACATAAACACAAACATGTGCATAGGAATTCACTATGGTTTACCAACAAGTTGTACGCTTATCTTTTGAAACTCAATGCCGTCGTTCGGCTTATCAGCTAAACGGCCATATGGCAGCTTGTCTTGGTAATACTTAACCAAAACCATGTAAAAAGACACAGAAAAAACGGCCAACCCAATAAAGAACCAGCTGAACTGAATATTAACCAGCGAGAGAGCTCTTTGAAGCGCCTTTTCATTAGAGCATCTCACCATATAGTGACCATCTTCATGATTCAAAAAGCACCCTTTGAAAATCAAACCAGGAGTAAAAAGCATAAACCCCATAACCATAAGCCACACACCTTGGAACATTATACTAACCGATCTCAAGAAGCTAATTAAGAAACTTTTGGGAAACCCAATTCCTATGAGCGTTGTAGCCAAAGAAACAAGGACCAAAAACTGAGCTAGTAGGTGGTATTGGCCTTCTGGTCCATTGTGATCAGAAGAGTGAAAGTGAATAAGAAGAAGTTGCTGAGCAAAAGCTATAGCACCTAACAGTTGGGTTAGTTCTCTCTGAGCTTTAGAGGAAGTGAGATCTAGAGCTATGGCGAATGACGCGTAGATGAAAAAAGCCATGGACATAAATGAGTGTTCCAGGTTGTGAAGGTGTGTGGTGGGGATGCTCCCGTCCGGATCCAACGGCTGGTGATGAGAGGGCGAGATGAAAAGTTCCAAGGATATGAAGATTGTGCTGCTAACCATAATGAAGATAAGCTCTAAGTATTTGAACTTGGGGATGGAAAACCAGAGAGTATTACAGTAATTGTATGTGGTGGGATTAAGAGCGTGGAGCTTGATGTGGTTGAAGAGGTGCCATGTACCAATTAATATGAACCCAAAGCCCAAAACTACGTGCCCATCCATTCAAAATAATGTAGGGTTTGGACACAAGATAACAAGGATTTCAATGAGGTTTTGAGATGAATCCTTTTGATGCTTCTTAGTTCATCCTTTTAAAATAGATAACCGATAAACTTATACACAGTGATTCCTTATATATATAAACCTGCTTTGAGGCTTGGAAATAAAGACTTGGTTTGGTTGATATGAATCCACGTGAAATGGATGCAAAATGTTGGGTAAGACCGTTAGAAGAATGTATTTTAAGTATTTCCGTAATGGACAGTCTTTTGAGGGCAGTTGGGAAATGCCCAACAACCCACTCAAGAGTCAGGACAATAAAGTTGAACTAATACCCTTGATTCCGTTATTTAATTAGTAGATTTTCAAAAGACGTTAATAACCAATGCGGTCTATACTCTATCTTTATACTCTGTGGTACTATGGTAGGCATGCATAATTAATCATCTAAACAAACCTACTTTTTTCGGCACGAACATAAAACATTAAAAAGTAATTAAGAACATTAAATAAACGTAAAGCAACGAAAATTATTCAAACCTTTTTTCTTGTTATAACTGGATGAAGGGTGTCTCTATTGATTTCCCTCTCCATTTATTCTCCATTAAGGGTATCTACCATTAAATCAACTTTTAATGGTTGAGATTTAATAATATGTAAATAATATCATTATAATAAAAATCTATAATGATAAATCTCAACTATTGAAAGTTAATCTAATGGTAGATATACCCAATTGAGAGTAAATGGAAAGGGAAATCAATGGAGACACTCCTCTCTCGTTACAACATGGGTTAAATTTTAGAGAGATACTTACATACTCTAGGAGCGCCACCTTATCTGTATTCTAACTAATCAAATACAATAACTCATCTTATTTTAATCCTACATAGCAGATACGTAATTTGGAGAAATTCAAATTTTATGATTTAAAAAAAAAACTTTTAAATTTAGAGAAACAAAAAGTGCAATTCCTTTCTAAATTAAGAAGTTTAGGTTTTAAATCATAAAATTTGAATTTCTCCATATGATTTATCTACCATATAGGATTAAAATAAGATGCTTTGTTGTATTTTTATTAGTCAGAGTACAAATGAAGTGGCGCTCCTGCAGTATGTAAGTATTTCTCTAAATTTTAAGAACTTAATTTTAAGTCATAATTTCTTTAAAAATGAAAATAAGTAAGGTTGGGTATTAAATAAAAGTATTTAAGGTATTTTGATTATAAGAGTACAGGTAGATTTAAAACTAAAACGAAAGAAAAATAGTATTTAAAAAGTAATAAACTGAAGGTAATAATGACATCTATTTGTAAACATGAAAAAAGTAATAATGACATCTATTTAATATTTATCCCCTTTTCTTCTACCTTCCCACACAAGAGAACGAGTATGCATGTCTTTTTTTTTTTTTAATTTTCACACTTTTAAGTTTGATTTCGTACTTGTAACACTTCTCGATCACAAAACCTCCTTCACAAACTTTGTTCAACTCGACAAGAGCTTCCTAATGTAAATAATTATTTTGGGAACTGATCTTGTTTAGAATGTAAGCTCATGTGATTCAAATGAGTTGTTTATATTAAGAAAAAATGGAATTAATGTTAGAATATGTCAAACCTTATGTATGTTGGGGTCATTTATCATATTTGTTTAGATATTTAAGAATCACTTGCGATCCAACTGAACCCTTATAAAATCAAAAACTTCAAAACTTTACATGATTCTCGGGTCACTTTATATATTCACTTGTTAAATTGTGTGTTTTTTTTTTAAGTCTCGGGTCACTCTATATATTCACTTGTTAAATTGTGTGGTTTTTTTTAATTTTTAAAAATTTATAACTAATACTATTGAGTTTGCATAACTTGTTTTCTTTGCTTTTATACAAATAGAGAAAATTTTTTGAAAACTTTTGAACAAAAAAATTGCGTTTTGGAAGTTTGGATTTGATTTATGAATATTTTGAAAGTTGGTTTGATTTGATCTTGAAAGAATTGAGTTTGATTAGGATTTGGTTCTATCTTCTTAGAGTATTAGTAGGTAGGCATAGAATTTGGCTTTGGTAATTAACTTTAGGAAGTCAAAGACTAGTGAGGAATTGAGGCTAAATATTCATTTCTTTTAAGAGATGGTATATTTATTGCAATTTCATCTCTAGAACTTATAGTCTTGAATCTCTTTTAAAATTTAAAACTCTTTTTGAATGATCAAAAATAATTTAGGCAATTAATTTTATAGCTAGTTTGGCCAAATGTCCATTCCTATCTCATAAATCCTTTGTTTCAACCATTTGAGCCTGAACTTTCATTAAAGAAAAATTGCATTGATTAATTAGCCATTTGTTTGAGTTAATGCAATTTCCCCCTATCTTCTCATTCATTTATTGTTTTATTAAGTGTAAGTGATATAACAAAGAAAAACAGTGAAGGGATTGATGAAAAAGAGAAACAATGCTATATAGATTTTTGTAAATAGTGAAAAGAAAAGAGAAATTGAAAAAGAAAAGAGAAAAAGGATATAACAAGAAAGAGAAAAAACAAAGAAAGAGAGACTAAGAGATTGTTATCATTGAGTTAATATCCCTTCATTATTTTCATGTTTTTCATTGAAATTCTTGGCACTAATTAAAGTATTCCTCCTTTTGTCATTTTTGTTTCATTATGTTACCTTGTTCATAATAACCCTTGGAAAAGTCCTTTCGATTTGAGTGTGTAATGGGACCATATATACAATAGAGATTGAGATGAGAATCCAACCCTATGGAATATGAGTTGCAATAGATGAATAGAGTGAAACACAAGCCTTTAAACATCATGAGAGTAGAGAGCAAAAACTTGACTAGTGAGGGTCATCCTAATGTAATTTATCTTTTCCAAATGATTTACCTTGCAACTTTCATTTTTTGGAAGATCGAAAAGTTTTATAAGAAAACTCACTCTTAAAAGTTTGAAGTGCTCCCAATGTTGTAATGTTGGCTCTAAAAATTTTGCTTTTATGATTTTCTATGATTGTTTTACCAATCTTGAACAAGATTTGATACAAATGTGAGGTGTGATAACCCCCATTTTTGGTTATATTTGATATGTATTTTGGTGTATTTAGGGAGTCATAAATGGTAAATTAAAAAGAATTTACTTGAAATTTTTATAAGATATCAATTTTTGTGCATTATTTAGCGATTTCAATAAACAAAATATAAATGTCATAGTTTTTTAAAAAATAATATGAATTAAATGTTTAAGAAATAAAAATATTTTCAATTATTGTTGTTGTTGTTGTTGTTGTTCTTCTTCTTCTTCTTCTTCTTCTTCTTCTTCTTCTTCTTCTTCTTCTTCTTCTTCTTCTTCTTCTTCTTGTTGTTGTTGTATTTTTATTTTAATTTCCTTTCTTTTTTTTCTCCAGCCATAGGACGCGATGCTGTTTTGGAAAAGCAAAGGACTAGTTTTGAACCTGGAGACCTAGCAAAAGCCACGATTTTTTTTGGGGTGGTGGGGGGGGTGTGGGGGAACACTATTCATCATCGTTTCACGTACGGAGCAAATGCCGGCTGGACCAAAGGGGAACGCCATCGAAGAGTGATCAGAGACGTGTTTTGAGAGCCTTGGTAATCTTCATCTTCATCAGTGATGTCTTGGGTTCATCGAGGTTGAGCGAAAAGAGCTAGAGCTTCAGGACGCGAGCTGGTTCATCGGTGATTCTTCCTTTCTTCTTCATTTCTGACAGTGAAGAGGAGGAGGGGAGAAGAAATTTCTAAATCTTTTGTTCACTTTTTCCTTTTTCCACATAACATGATTATGGATTTTGGGTTGTTTCTTGCTGAATTAAGATTGATTATAAAGATGTGTAACTAATTTTTCCTTACAACATAACCTAGAGTAACTATGAACTTATTAGTGGATTGGAGATTGTTTTGCACTGTTTGATTATGCTTAAGGTTCTGGCAAAAAAATAGATGATACTTAAAGGTTAATTTCGGTTACTTAGTTTTGTAATTTCTTGTCTACTTAGTGCTTGTCCTTGATCAACATTAAGTATGAATTTAGGGAATTTAGATTATCATTAAAAAAGGGATCATAATTGGACCATTTGATTGAATAATGTGGGATTAAAATTTATTTTAATCCCACATTAGCATAGAAATATATCTCATGGACCCATATAATCATCACTACTATAGAATTATTGATATATGATGATTATTATCGATCATAAATTACGATTTCAAACTATCATATATGCAGGCACTATATATGTTTAGTTATGAACCGTAATATATGTTGAGGGCATATATAACGGTTATTTGTTAATAACCGTAATGTATTGACCTTTTTTTTATTTAGTTTTATTGTTAATATTTATTATATAGGCTAGTGTTGTAGCGTCTTTGCACATGGTATGCCAATAATATCCAACTCAATGAACTTTACGTATTAGGCTCCTGTTGCTGGCGTAGTCACCTCACTCCCCTTCGGGTATTTTTCTGAGGACATAGTTGGCTTCTTGTGGTCTAACACACCGTAGGAGTGGTCCAGCATAGGATTATTTGTATAATGTAACACCCTAAATTTTATATTCACCAAAAATATTATAATTATTGGGTAAATTCAATAAAATAGTAAATATTCATGAATTTGGAATTTATGATTTTATAAATGTTCAATTTCATGAGAAATTGGGCAAAAATAAATATGGAATTAATTTGGGTAATTTAAAAAGCTCAATATTAAGGTCCAAAAATGAAGAAATATTATAGAAAATATTTGGTCCAAAAATAGATGAAACTTGGCCAAAGAAAAATAAGAGAAGAAATTGGATTAGAAAGGTAATGGCAAAATCGTAATTTTACCAAATTATCACAAAATTAATTATTTTCTGATTAATTGAAGTTAATTTCAATTAATTAAGGAAAATAAAAAGAAAAAATATATTTAGAATATTTTTATGAATTTAATATGAATTTATGGAAAATTTGAGCAAAAATGCAATTTTGACCAAAATTGAGACTTTACGTGTATACGTAACTTGGACAAATTGTAAAACTGATTGAGACCATAGGGAGGGACCCCTAGGTGTCTCCTACATGTAGCATGATGAAGGAAATATTTGTTGGGCTTAATGAGCAAGATTACCTGTACATGGAATTTATGTACATAAAGTTGGAATTTTTGATTTTGGAAAATTATTAAATAAATAAAGGATGACATAAGCTAATATAATAAGGCTTCATCTCCTTCCTTGGTAGAAAAAATGATGTGAATCAAGTCTGAAATAGAGAGTGTGTGTGAGATTTCTAGAGAGAGAAAGGAGAAGAAATCTCGTAAGGTAAGTCGATTTCTCCGACGATTTAACTCCTAACGCGTATAACTCTGACTCTAAGCTACTCCTCTTTGTTCTTTAAGGTTGTGAAGCTCAAAATTTGGTGTTAGGGAAGCTAGGGTTTCAGCCAAGAAGAGGAAAAGCTAGTGGGAGCTTGAGGTAACTTCCAATCATTTGCATATTAACTATTATGGATGCTGTGGGTAATTTAATCGGTGAAATTTCGCCGGATTGTCATGGGTTTTAAATTTTGAAAATGTGTGTGCCTAAGGGTTATGCTGCCCAATTTTGGTTCAAATGGTTGTTATGACCTAATGTAATAGTTAATAAAGTGGCCAGCAGTAGAAAGGAACACGTTTATGGAGCTGAAATCGTAAAATCCTGATTTTCCCTAGAGAACACATAAATTTTGGCTAGCTCTAGAAATGGGTCCTAGAGTTGGATTTTTAATAATTTGATTGTTCCATTGAGTTTAGCAGTGAAAATTAGGTGGGGTTACAGTTGGTCAATTTTTCGGAAAAGCCCGAAAAAGCATAATTACGAAAACGCCCCTGAAACCTTTAAAGTGGGGGTGCCAAGGGTAATTTTGTAATTTGATATTGAATTTGATAATTCTGAGTTCGGAAATAGATTCCTTGGGTAGAAATATGTTAGGATAGCCCAGGTTAGAATTTTGGGAAAAGTGCAGTTGGACCAAGAACGGCAGGCCCGGGCCGGGTCCCCAGAGGCATTTTTGTAAATTTTCATTATAGACTCATATAACCCCCAAGAAACACTATGGAAGTGTCTAAATGGTGCATTTAGAATTGTAGGATTCGACATTTTCCCTAATCGTGAATGACCTGTGCCAGAGCACATTCGAAAAGAACCAGGTAGTGACTCTTTCTCCTATACTATGTGTAATGCATTCTATGTGTGTTGTATCATTGTTTTGTGATGATTTCTGATGCTGCTAGGGTTACAGCTGGTGATAGTGATTGTTATACAGCAAAAGCTGTCATTTATAGCACAAGCTATCGTTATATAACGCAAGCTGTTGTTATTATGATTACAGCATAAGCTATCATGATTGTGATTATAACGAGAGCTATCGCATTGTGTATACAGCCATGAGTGTTGTCATTTGTGGTAAAAGCCATGTATCAATGTGCTACTACTGCTATTGCTGTTTGTGATTTACTTATATGCTGTGTGCTTATATATTGTATGAGTGACTTGTTATTACTGAGATTCTTTTGAATCTCATTCTTTCCATGAATTGACCTACAGACAGGGCAAGTGACTCCAAAGAGAAATGGACAACCAAGAGCAGCTAGGACTCCTTAGAGATCTTTGATGTTGGTTGTTGGTTATACATTTTGATTTGGGATTACTGTATATATGTAGAATGATTTTGTATAATCCCCTATATGGGAAACTATAAACCCTTAGCAAATGAATGAAACTTGGGAGTTGCCAGGATTTTTGTTGTACACTCTGATATGTATGAATGTGATTCAACTACATAGGGTAATTATATTCGAAACTTGAATTTGAGACCAGAATAGGAATGAAATTTTGAAAGAGTTTGTGAAAACCCTACCGTAAGGAGGGGAGTTTGAAATGAGTTTTAATTATCCATAGGTCCCTAATTCATTTTAATTATGCATTTTGAATCATAATTACAGTTTATCAGGCAGGGGGTTACATATAACTTCTAGTCCAAGATACAAAATCGTGCAACATGAACCTTTGTGCATCAAGCTTCAATTCTATCATCTGGGAGTACATTGTCTTGCAAATATCGTAGGATGGGAGATCTTGTAACATCCCAAATTTTCATTCATAAGACTTGGATAATCTTATGAAGGAAACATTTAGCAGTAAATATAATGTTGTTAATAATGGTTTAAATAAGGATGATAGATCTAAAATAAATTAAAACATTAAAGTTAAATAAAGTCTAATAAAAATATATATAATTAAGTAATTATTATTATTATTGAATTTTTTTTAAAAGATAAAGTAATAAAGTTAGTAGAGGTTAAATGATAGTATTTAATTTTAACTTTAATTATGTGTGTATAATTAAATAAATAATAAAATAAAAGAGATTAAGAAGTCCTACATCGACTTAATAAGAATAAGAGGGAGTTCTTAGAGCCTATATATAGGAGTAGTGAGATGGACTCAAGGTGCAACTTTTCTATTTTCCCATATAATCGAGGCAGCCTCGAAAAAATGTCATTTGTGTTTTCATTAATCATTGAATTGGGCTGAAATGTGGATAACCCATCCAAGACATCTAATCTATCAATTTGAACGGTTGGATTAAAAATTACTATTGTGGGTTATGAGTTACAAAGCCTAAAAAATGAATGAATTTTTGGAACGTGGTTAACAAACCCTAAAGGAAATAATCAACATTTCTGACTAAGTCCACTGTTGGATCTTTGTGAAATTTTGTGAGTATGTTTGAGACATCCTGTTTGGAAAAACCAATGGTGAGATCTTCAATTTGATGCCTCAGTTAAGAGTAATTTATAATGCATTGAATATGTTATTTGAAAAATAGGAATTGTCATAGATTCATGAGTTTTCTAGAGGTTCTAAAGGTCAAAATCACAAATTGAGATCACAAAAATGTTAGACAAGGCTAGTCTAATGCTCTATTGATCCCAATTTTAAAATCTAATATAGTTCTAATATAACATTTCCTACTCATAGGAAATTTTGAGTAACTCAATAGAGGAGAAATTATAAATATCTAATGTTGCTAAAAGACTTTGCATTAATTAAGTTTCTCATTATTTTGAGCTTTGGGATAAGGATTTTCCTTGTTGGAACTTAAAGAATACTAGGTAATGTGGTCATATCTATCTTACTTATCAGTGTTGCTCGTGGGTTTTTTTTTGAAAAATTTCACTAGCCTAGAATGAGTAAAACTTATATGAACCTTACTATTTTTTGACCAATAATGCCTTGTGGGACCTTTGTGTGAATCATAGAATTGGATAGATTGATTTGTAGAATCATTAAAGACAACTATAGGTCTGGATACGTAAACTAAATTGTTTTTGGTATCTTTGTGATTCATGCCTCATGAGTAGCCCTATATGGGCAATTGAATTACTGGTGCGATATGTTTCTAAGTATGGGCTTGAAGAATATATGTGTTATGTATATGATGCACTAAGATTATATATTGTTCAAATATTGTTGATTAACTAGATAAAAAATATATGCCTGTGCTGGAACATGGTGATTCTATGTTATGAACTTGAATGCATGAGCATGAAAATATGAAGACCCCTTGAGAATAATGTGATATATGTGGCAGATTTAGTGAATGGATTGTGATTGATAAAAATTGAATACCATGTGGCAAGCCACTAGCTGATTATTATGCACTACTCTCAGGGTTTGGGCATATTCCCGAGGACAGTTACCTTACTAAAGGAACCCATGGTCTCTTTGTGCTTTATAGTACTTTGGCTGCTCTACATCACACTTCCAGAGAGCTTCTCAAAGTAACCTAGTAACCTGGAAAGTACTTAGCTAAGGGGTTTAGTCGAATAACATAAGGATAGTTTGGGGTTAATGAAAGATAAAGAGTAATCATGAATAATGACATTTTGTGGAATAGTATATTGTATTGTGAGTAAATGTTCTCTTAGAATATGAATGGATATGATCATGCTCTTAATTATTATATCTACTTGACCTCTTACTTATTATATCTACTTGCCTTTGTACCTAATATATATGTTTGACATGTTTGTATATTAGTCCCACATGGTCCCCACAGGTGGTGCTAGTAGGTAAGGTGGGTAATGATTACGTTACTGAGAAAATGATCTCATCCCATTACTTCTAACATTTTTTTTTCATATAAGAGCTTTAGGGAATTTTTCCTATTACATCATGTTGCATGTGAATTTACTTAAAATATATAATTGCATTTTTTTGCCAGACGGCTGAGGACCTATGATGCTTATTTACTTAATTTGCATTGTTGATTTAAGGAACACATTTCAAAGTCAAATTTTTGAAAATCACGTTAAGCTTAGGGTTAATTAGGGATGCTATTACATATCACCAATCCCATGTTAAGTTACTTGATAACACCATACCTTCTCTTGGGTGGATCACTGGGAATTGTAGGTACACAATTGGTATGATCCTTGGTTGGTCAATTTGCATAGACGTACCTAGATTGGCTAGTACGTCAGCTTCTTGGTTGTCATTCCTGCCAACTTGCATTATCTTGAATTCCTAAAACTCCTTTGTTAGGGATATAACTAGCTTATGGTACATCTACATGCGTATGTCTTTTACTTGGTATGAACCATCCAACTGCCTGAATACCAGTTCTGAATCACTCTTGACTTCAAGTTTTTTCACTCCCAATTCCTTAACTAATTGTAAGCTTGCAATTAAAGCTTCATACTCTACTTCATTGTTAGTAGCCTTGAATCCACAACATACAGATTATTGTAGGTATCCCCGTTAAGGGAGATCAGTGCTATACTTAGTCCTGTTCCTTTAACATTAGACGAACCATCAACGAATAATGTCCAGCTAGTGTCTTGGTTTTAAGCACTTATGTACAAGAGTTCTTTATCAACATCTAGTTGTATGTTAGGACTAAAGTCAGTTATGAAATATGCTAAGACCTGTGACTTTATGGTAGTATATGGTATATAAGTTATGTCAAACTCACTTAGTTCTACAACCCATTTGACTAACCTACCAGGCAGGTCTAGTTTGTGTAGCATAATTTTTAAGGGATAAGTGGTGATGATCTTGATGGGATGACATTAAAAATATGGATGCAATTTTTTGGATGCAAATACAAGCGATAAAGTTAGTTTTTCAAGTTAAGAATACTTGGTTTTGGCATCTAAGAGTGCCTTGCAGGTGTAGCAAACAGGGCATTGCTTCCTTTTTCGTCTCTAACCAAGACAGCACTAACTACTCTGTGAGAGACTACTAGGTATATATAGAGTGTTTCACCTTCCCTTGGCTTGGCTAATAATGGAGCATTAGTTAGGTATTGTTTCAGTTGCTATAGTGCGTTTTCACAATCATCGCTCCATTCAAAACTTTTGTTCTTTCTTAGTGTATCAAAGAATAAGTGGCATTTCTCTAATGACTTAGAGATGAACCTTTTTAAAGTAGCTATATGGTCTGCCAATTTTTGCACGTCTCTGACACACCTTGGAGAGGGTATGTCGAGCACAACTTTTATCTAACTAAGGTTGGCTTCAATCCCCTTGTACGATATCACATATCCCAGGAACTTACCAGAGGTCACCCAGAATGAACATTTTTCTAGGTTTAGCTTCATGTTGTACTTACGTAGCAAGTTGAAGGCCTGCTCCAAATGCTCTATGTGTTGGTCCACTTCGAGGGACTTGACAAGCATGTCGTCGACATAGACCTCTATTGTCTTATCTATTAATTGTACGAACATGCAATTGACTAACCTCTAGTAGGTTGCTCCTTCATTCTTTAGTCCAAATGACATGACCTTGTAATAGTATATGCCTCATTTAATTATGAAGGCTGTCTTTTCTTAATCATCAGGGTGTATCAGTATTTGATTAAAACTAGAAAGGCATTCATGAAACTTAATCATTCGTGCCTAGACGTGGTATTAACCAATGAGTCGTTATGTGGTAGGGGAAAGGAATATTTTGGACATGCCTTGTTCAAATCAATAAAGTCAACACATACCCAGTGCTTACCATTTTTTTTGGTATGATGACAACAATAGCCACCCAATCAGGATATTGCACTTCCTTTATTGATCATATGCTTAAGAGTTTCTACACTTCCTTGTTTATGATTTTGTTTTGTTTTGATGTGAACTTACGTCATTTCTACTTGACTGGTTTGTATGTTAGGTCGATGCTCAGTCTATGCATTGTTACTTCAGGGTCTATACATGTTATATCTGTGTGGGACTAGGCATAGCAATCAGCATTGTTGATTAAAAATGAGACTAACTTTCCTCAACAGAGTTTGTGTTAGTTCTGTCCCCACATACATCTTCTTTTTTGGTTAGTTCAGGTTGACATAGACTTCATCGAGCTCCTTTACTTGTAGATAGTCTGGTATTTTCTATGTCCAATAATTGCTATGCTGGTTGGTTTTGCTGTCATCTGGTAGCATTCCCCAGCTACCCTATGCTCTCTTGAACACTCCAAGGTGTTTGAAATTTCACAACTTGATGAAGGGTGGATGGTACAACCTTCATACTATGGATTCAAGGCCTTCCCAGTAGTGCATTGTAAGCCAACAGACAATCCATTCCTTGGTATTTGAGTAGTAGATTCAAGCCTATTGCGTATGTCAGGAGTGTTATCTCTCTGATGGTTTCCTCTGGTGCGCCATTACCAAAGACTAGTATAGATGGTGCTTGAACAATCTAGGATTCCTCTCCATTTCTTTGATGGTGTCTAGGTATATGATATTAACTGAACTTCTTGGATCAATTAACACATGTTTAATTTCAAAATTACCATGATAGAAAAATATAACTAGTGCATCCTCGTGGGGTTAGTCCAACTCATCTATTTCGTCATCAAAGAATGTGATTTGGGCTCCCCTTGGACTAGTTATAGCGTCTTTTGGTCACTTCTAGTGGCAAGACCCTAGTATGCTACTTTGCTGAAGAATAGGTGGCACCACTTATTTCTGAGCCACCCATGATACAATTGATGTTTCGAGGGTTCTTGGGTAGTCCTATTGGTGCTAGACTTGTATGGTTAGTGCTATTGTTAAACAAAGTAGACATACCTTTCTTGGTTAGTAGGTCCATCAGGTGCCTTCATTTAAGTAGTTCAAACACTTCTAATCTTAATGCAATGCAGTCTGCTATCTAATGGTCGTGGTCAGAATGGAATTCACACCATTTAGACCTATCATATTGGTTCGCTAGCTTTTCGATCTTAGGAGGCTATTTTACAACATCTCCCATCTTCGTAAGTGTCTAAACTAACTCACTAGAGCTAACAAATAAATTGTAGTATGCTATCCTTGGGGGTAGTGCTTGGTTGGGAGTTGTTGATACATTGTTAGACTGCCTCCTCCCTAGGTTCGTCACTGGGTATGACTCTACTCTCCCATTATGGTTGGTTCATCATAGGTTACAACTCTTATCTAATGGTTTGTCATCTTCGATGCGGGACTGATTGACATTTACTTCATCTTCCTCCTACTTGATTTGAGCCTAGGCTCTGCTAGTACGTCATCCATAGTGTGGCAAGTGTATTTGGTCAGTTCTTTGTACAAATTAGAGTTTGGAAGCAAACCTTTATAGAACGCAGCAATGATGGTTTGAGGGTCATAGTCAGGTATGTTGATTTTTCCTCTCTATTGAACCTACCAGCATAGTCTCGTAATGATTCTCATTTTCCTTGGACGACCCGATAAAGGTCGTTGGGTTGTTTTTCCAATTTCTGGCTACTAGAAAATTGATGAACAAGTAGGTCATTTAGGTTCATGAATGATTCTATTAAATTGGTTAGTAGGTTGGTAAACCATCTCAACGTAGGTTCAATTAAGCTGGATCCGAAACCCTTACACATGTAGGCTTCACCTGCTACTTGAGGTATGACTACAACGTGCTTCCTCTGTTGGTATTGTGCCATATGTTCATTCAGATCCGTTGAACCATCATAAAGCCATACATTTAGAAATGGGAACTTCTTCGGCATTTCAACCAATATGATGTCATCTGTGAATGGTGAATTAGCGAAGCTACTAGATGCACTCTTCTTTATTGGAGAAAGCACTCATGGGAGCCGGAGTATCATTACTTTCAGGGCTTGGAATCTCTGGTTCCACTTTTCATCGTTAGACGTTCTAGAGGTTGGTAGGTTGTTTGTTGCAGGTTGGTCTATCAGTCTAGACGCATCACCAGCTAGTGTAGTCAGTACGATCGACTTACTTGCATTATTAGGTTCATCAATTATTATTCTTAGTTGGAGTTACATTACCTACCATCCTTGGTTGGTTTGTTGTAGGAGTTCCCAATGATGGCATACGTGGAATGATAGCATGTTGAACTTGCGGAGAGCGGGAAGCTAGCTGTTCCCATAGAGCATTATTCTCACCATTCAGGTGCTGGAGTTGTTCCTGCTGATGTGCGACCAACCTGGTTTAGGATGAAATTTATTAAGTCTATTCATGTATCAAGGCAGCCAATTCGTTGAGATGCGCCTGGAAGTCAGTATGTCCATCCTCCATGGTGGGCATGTCAGTCATGATGAATGATCAAAGGTGAGTAAGAGCAAAGTAATCCCTTCGAAATATGTTGATGGTCCCCACAGCCGGCGCCATATTGTTGAAAACAATAATTCGCAAAAAGGGGAAATTAAATGAAAAGGGGGTACCAACAATGCAGGGATTGGTAAATGAGCCATTGATTCATAATAAAGCAAGAGGAAAATAAAGCGTGATCATATTATTGATTTGTGAGGAGTACTACAAGTGAGTAGATGAAAGAGAGAGGTGAGAGAAGAGTAGCGAGCTTGTAATGTGATCTTTCAGATTGAATAACTCCTATTTATAAAGCCCTCGTCATAGTTAGTCAGATCCTATATTTCCGGATCTGATCGAAGTCCAAGGGAAGTTGCTATATTTGCGGGTTGAAGTGGCTGGGAGTGAGTTTAACCATGTAGTCTAACCAAGTGCCGATGGACTTATCCTACTGGGCTTGCTTGGGCCCGCTTGTATTGGGCCTGCCTTGTGTGTGAGTCTGAAGGCTGATTTTGCGGCCCACAATTTACACAGTTAGTAAGGATGTTCATATGCACAATAAGGAGGGTCATTTGCACATTAGTTCATTTGCACAGTAGGAAATCTCATTGGAGCAATAGGGATGCTCATTTGCGGAATTAGGAAATTCATTTGCACATTAATTAGGCATGTTCATTTGCACAATAGTGATGCTCATTTGCCCAACGAGGAAGTTCATTTGCACTTTAGGGATGTTCATTTGCGCAACAAGGATGCCAATTTGCACATTAGTTCATTTGCATGATAGGGAAACTCATTTGCACAATAAAGAAGTTCATTTGCACACTCTTCCCTCACCCTTGTTTCTGAAAGACCTCAGCTCTCCCGAATTTCAAGTAACATAAGGCAATAAATCTTGCAATCAGGGAATTTTGCCCAATTTTTCTTATTTGGGCCAAAAATAAACAAAGTATACCGTATTGTTACTATATGTTTGTGTAAATTATATATACACAATCAGCGTGGTAAATTAGTATTTCTAATATGATTGGATTCATCAAATTTATTCAATAACAAAATACGTGTAATTAATTAGTATATAATCGAATGATCTCCACACATGCACACAAACACAAACATGTACATACCGAATTCACTAGTTTAATGAGCAACTATATTACCAACAAGTTGTATACTTCTCTTTTGAGACTCAATGTCGTCATTCGGATCGTCAGCTAAACGACCATATGCCAGCTTGTCTTGGTAGTGCTTCACCAAAACCATGTAAAACGACACAGAAAAAACGGCAGCCCCAATAAAGAACCAGCTGAACTGAAGATTAACCAGCGAGAGGGCTCTTTGAAGAGCCTTCTCATTTGAGCATCTCACCACACGGTGGCCATCTTCATGGTTCAAAAAGCACCCTTTGAAAATCAAGCCAGGAGTAAAAAGCATAAACCCCATAACCATGAGCCAAACACCTTGGAACATTATACTAACCGATCTCAAGAAGCTAATTAAGAAACTGTTTGGCAAGCCAATTCCTATAAGCGTTGTAACCAATGAAACAAGCACCAGAAACTGAGCCAGCAGGTGGTATTGGCCTTCTGGTCCATTATGATCAGAAGAGTGAAAGTGAATGAGAAGGAATTGCTGAACAAAAGCTATAGCAGCTAACAATTGAGTTAGTTCTCTCTGAGCTTTACAGGATGTGAGATCTAGAGCTATGGCGAACAAAGCATAGATGAAAAAAGCCATGGACATGGAAGAGTGTTCCAAGTTGTGAAGATGTGTGGTGGGGATGCTTCCGTCCGGGTCGAACGGTTGGTGACGAGCAGGAGAGATGAAAAGTTCCATGGCTATGAAGATTGAGCTGCTTACCAAGACGAAGATTAGCTCTAAGTATTTGAACTTGGGAATAGGAAACCAGAAAGTAGTACAGTAACCATAAGACGTGGGACTAAGAGCATGGAGCTTGATGTGGTTGAAGAGGTGCCATAAACCAATCACTATGAATCCAAAGCCCAAAAGCTCGTGCCCATCCATTGAAAATAATCTGGGTTTTGGGTGTGTTTGGACACAAGATAACAAAGGATTTCAACTAAGTTTTGAGAGAAGATAAATGATGAACCTTTTGAAGATGCTTTGTTCATCCTTTGAAAATAAAGAAGTGAAAAACTTGCACGTCGTTACTTCTTATTTAAACCTGCTCTGAGAGGCTTATGAAATAATTATAAGGACTTGGTTTGGTCTAAAAGGTCGCGTGAGATCATATGATGCCACGTAAAGAGGCTAATAAATCTCTTCTATATGTTAAACTCACACTACACGCAATTAAGTCCCACACTTCTTTTTTCTTGAGCACCCTTCTCCGCGAATACAAGCCAAGGGATCTAAATCTTCAAGCAAAATGTTGGATATCAGAGAATAATGTATTTTAAGTATTTCCGAAAAGGACATTAATCTTTTTTTGTAGGTACTGTCCATCAGATCCACCCACTCACAACAATGAGAGTTGAACTAATCTTGATTGCATTTAATTGGGCGATTTTTATAAGATATTAATAATTACTGTTGTCTTTGGCCAACAAAAAAATACTAAGTCTGATCCTTAATGTATGATTACTTTAATGAAGAAATTGAACTACAAAGTGAATATTACATTAAGGAGTGGAAGGAATAATAACTAATGATGCCTAAATGTACTCTATCTATATACTTTATATGATAGACACATGCATAATCTTCTAAGCAAATCTTCTTCTTCTTTTCCAGATAACAAAATTAAATTGAGAAAAATGAATGATTTTAGGATTGTTGTTTTTTATTATAGATTTAGCTAATGATAACCAATGTTTCATATATTATTGTAGGATTAATATAAATTACAAATGTACAGAGCTCTGGTCCCTTATCAAGCGAGTGAGTGTATTTATATATTCAATTGATTCTTAGATAAACGATATTTTAATATTATTTTTATTTTCTTAAAATTATCCACTTTGATAGCATTTAAATTTTTTACTTCCTTTACATTTATATTTAAAACTGTATGGAATGGAAAACGATCAAATAAAATATAGCTCGAACTTAAGACATTGAAAAGTAATTTAAGTATAATATATTTTTTATTTTTTCAAGACTATTATCTTCTGCTTTTTTCGGTGGACTCTGCAGGAGACAGATTTTCACTTTGTTATGTTTTCTAAAAAAATTGTTTTAGTTCTTTCCATATCCCCGAATTAAACCATTGACACGTAATTTAATTTAGAACATCAAATAAACTCAAAGCAAACTACAATTATTCAAATATTTTTCTTATTGAATTACAGAAAACTCTATTTCTTCATATAATTATATTAGGTATTCCGTTGGTGGGGACCACTTTACCGTTTCCAGTTTTCAGAATTGCCGAATAAAATTAAATTTGTAAGTAAAATGCGTATGAACTAAGAAGGTTCATGATCGGACAAAGCGCATGAAGCCAAGTGAGGAAGGAGGTGCGAAATGTTTTCACGAGGTGAAAGTTGGTAATGGTACGTCAAGTTAATTAGGCGTATTATTGCTTTGCACGTTCTGCTCAATGCCACGTCCGGATTGATGCCAGTCATGCGAGTTTTGCAAGGAAGGAATCGTACCTCTCCTATTCATATCTCTTTTCCATAAATACATCCATCCTCCTATTGTTTATTGAAAGCAATGCCGCTCGAAATATTGTCTAGCACTAACTATGGACGCTTCTCTCTATGAAGTATCATTAATATGTTTCATAATATAATATATACTCCTCAGGTTATAAATGGAGAACACAGTTTGAGTGTGAATTTTGATTTTAAATGTAATATCTTTTTTTCATTCTGTGGCTTATATTTATCATTTTCTTTAAATTAATTTGTATTACTTACAAAGTATATATAATCTAAAGTTATACATAAGTATTTTAGAGAGATCATGTCACATGCGTTATAATTAAGTCATTTATTTATATTACTTAATCTCCCTAAATTAGATAAATATGTCTTATATTAAGGATTAAATGATAATTATGTTTAAAATATTAGTAAGTTTTTATCATCACCCTAACTATTAACTTGAAAATTTTATTTACCAATTAACTAAACTCATCTAATCAATGACTTTTATTGAAGGTAATTTAGATACTTTTTTTTTAAAAAAAATTAGTTTGTATAAATTTATTATTAAATATTCATAATTAAGGATTAGAGGGAGTTTATATACTCCACCGGTCCTAATTTTGCACTATAAATTAGGTGATACATTTATATCTCGTTTGGATTGATGGGAGGGAAGGGGAGGGATTTTAATGTTATCTTGGTTGGTTGATGAGGGGAGGGGAGGTAAAATATTTTCATATAGACAACTTTATCCTTATTTTATTTAAGTCATTTTTTAAAATTTGTAGAATGTTTAATAATTATATAAAATTATAATTTTATAATTATTAAATTGAATAATTATAACTTTCATTGACATGATAGCATGGTTGAGGAACCCGGACGAGAACCCGGCAAATCGGCCAGTTGGTCAGTCCGGTTCATTCACCGGTCCCTTAATGCTACTAAATTTTAAATAAGCACCGCAAGTATACGGGCTATAGAAATAGTATAATAGCAAATTAAGGTCATCCCACAGAGATTCAAGGTAATAGATAATTAGGCATTAAAATTCCCATTTTCATTTGAGTTGAGCAAATCAAAGAAAGAGATTGAAAGACAATTTAAGCAAATGCAAAAGAAACAAATCTAATGATTTAAAGATTTCAATTGATAAAAACAACCTAGAGTGGCTAATCCCTTCTTTAAGTCTTAGAGCATGTGCTTACCCAATTAAAAGCACTTAATGTTAATTGGTTAATCTAGAGTATTAATGGATATAAATATCTTCCAATCACTTATACCCCTCTCTCAAGTTAAAATTGTTATTCCTAACTAATTTACTCAAGAGGCAATAAATGTTCAAATTCACTCTAATATGATTATATGGGTCCAATAGGTATATTCCTATCCTATTGGCAAATTAGAATAAATTCTAATCCCACATTACTTAATCCTATGGTCCAATTAAGATCCCTCTTCCAAAGCTAATATAAATTGCCCAAATTCATACTTAATGGTGATCAAACACTAAGTAGATAAAATAATACAAGATTAAGTAAACAAAAAGTAACACTAGCACAATTAAATGATTCATACATATTCAAATTCTCAAATTAGTTCATAGCTACTCTAGGCTCAAAAACAACTAGCCACACATGACTTTAATCCAGGTCCAGACAACAATTACAAATTCAGAATTCAAAACCATAAGGAACAGGGAAAGAAATCACAACACTACAATATTCTTCTGTTTTTTGCGTCACAGCTACTGCCTCTACTATGTCTTTAGTCGCTGTCTCTAGATTTCGCCTGCTCACTCTGGTTCTGCGATGAAGGTAGGAAGAACAGTGTTCTTTTCTTTCTCTTAAGTATGCTCCTTCTCACTTCCTTAGGTCCAGCGATTCTGAAGATGATGATTGATGAATTCCCCTCCAGTATTACGGGTGCTTTCCCTTTTTTTCTTTCTCCACTGATCTCTCAATTCATATTGCGGCTGTCTCTATGTCTTCAGTCCCCCAAAACCGTAGCCTTTGTTTCCTTTCTTTTCTTTTCAATTAGGTCTCCAATTTTGCCTTTTTGTCGAAACAGTGTCGCCTCTGTTTCCTTAGCCTCCTTCCCTTTTAAATCAAATCAAAATCCTATTAAAAAGAAAGGCCGTGGCATATTAGCAGATGACGTAACCCCCTCCATAATTATATATGAAATACGCGATTAGAATGAAATAGAGATCAATAATAATCAAAACTCATTTAAAATCCCATCCTTAAGATAGGGTTTTCAAAAATACCTTTTAAAATCTAATTAACTTGGTCTCATATTCACATTTCAAATACAATTACTATGCGAAGATAACTCACATTCATATAAATATCAAAGTGCACAACAAAATCATCCCGGCAATCCCAGGTACATACCTTCGCTAAAGATACACAGGGCACAATTGCCCATTACAATTCTTCAAATGGGGATTACACAATCTCATCTCAAATTCATAACCATATATTCAACCGAATCATATACAGTCTTCACAACTCATTGGTAACCAACTACCAACTCTTATCTCGAAGGAGTCCTAGCCACTCCCTCCACGAGCCACTTGCCCTGTCTAAATTGTGGTAGAGGAGGGTGAGATTTGAGAGAATCTCAGTAGAAAATAGATACCATAATGCATGCATGATAGATGCTATGTGTATGACATGTTAGCTTTATCTAAATGCATGCCCCATAATAACATTTCTACATGCTCAATGTTTCATGTAACAAAACTATGGCCACAGCAAAACAAAAACAGAGCTTCATTTATACAAATATGCTCTACACAATCAAGTAAAGCAATCACATACATCACTATACAAGCAAAGATATCAAATACATGCAAGTAAGATAAGTCCCCTACCTCTAGTCTTTTCTCCTCGATTTGCGTGCCAGCAACTTGGGGCTTCACATTTGATCCTACAATGTCAAATGTACTATTTAGACACTTCCATAATGTTTCTGGGGGTTATATGAGGCTATATTGAAAATTTACTAAAATGCCTCCACGGACCCGGTCCGGCCCCACCGTACCCGATCCGGCTGTACTTTTCCCGAAATTTTGACATAGGCTATTCTTACATATTTCTGCCCAAGGAATCCATTTCCAAACTTAAAATTATCAAATTCAATGTAAATTACAAAATTACCCTTGACAGCCCCACTTTAAGGATTTTAGAGGCGTTTTCATAATTATGCTTTTTCGCCCTTTTCCAAAAAAGTGCCCAACTGTAACCCCACCTAATTTTTGCTCCTGAACTCAATGGAATCATCAAATTATTGAAAATCCAACTCTAAGACCCATTTCTAGAGCTGCCCAAAATTCTCAAGTATTTTGAGGAAAATTGGGGTTTTTCGGTTTCGGCTCCATAAATGCGTTCCTTTATACTCCTAACCACTTTATTGACTATTCTATTAGGTTACAACTACCATTTAGTACAAATTTTGGCAGCATAACATCCCCCACAACCCATTTTCCATTTTTACACACAAAAACAATCCGACGAAATTTCACTGATTAAATTATCTATAACAGCCAAAATAGTCAATATGCAAGAGTTTGAAAGTTACCTCAAGCTCCTACTAGCTTTTCCTTCTTGTGTTTGAAAACCCTAACTTCAAAACACCAAGATTTGTGCTTCAAACACCTTACATAACATAAAAGAGAAGCTTAGGAACAAAGTTATACGCATTAGGTACGAATTCACCAAAGAAATCAACCTACCTTATAAGTTCTCTTCTCTTTCTCTCTCTAAAAGCTCTCAAAATTTCTCTCTCTCTTGGCTGCTGGTTCAGCACGAAATGAGAGCTGAAGATGATGAGAAAATGTTTTAATTTCCATGCTGATGTCATCTTTTATTTTGATGATGTCATAATTCCCATTTTCAGATTTTCTGCCCAAACTTTAAAAAATCATAACTAATTCTAGAAAACTTGAAATGAGGTGATCCCAAATCCAAATGAAAGATATTTGAGTCCTTTTTACTAGACAAATATTTCCATTACTAGAAATCACCACACAATTCCAGAATTACACAAATTTCATCACTGCCCCAAAACAAAGTCCATTTTCGACCTCAAACTTTGGACAGTCATATCTCCCAGTTTCCAAAACGAAATGGCACAAATTATATGTCCATTTTGAAGCTTGAGATGTGATCTTTAATACTGGAAAGTTACAGAATTTTTAGACACCATTTGGTCATTCAAAAAATTAACACAAACTGACTGCCCAGAATAGAGTTTCACTGGACAGAATTTCAAATTTTGCATCTTTGCTTCCAATGGTCCCATTTTCATACCAAACATTATTCCCACATAAATTTTCTCAAGGAATCCATTGGAAACACCAAATCAATCAAATTCATATCTCATTGACATGTTTTCACAACAATCTCAACATGTCAACACAATTCACATTTCAAAACCTAACATTGCAACTTTTCCATTCCAAAGTTCCAAACCAATTTCAATGATATCAAAACACACTATGACACCATTTCCAACACAATACCCCATTCAATTTTTCCCTCTATTCTAAGTCAATTTGGATGTTAATCCACAATTGAACTCAAATACAGGGTTTCGGCGCTACTCATAACACACACGAATCACATTCGAGTGCCAAATCACATCATATTCTCCAAAAGGGTTATTTATCACTAACCACATCCACTTTTGAAGTCATTAACCCTTAATAATAATTTGGGATCTTGCTAAATCGGGGCTTAGCAATCCACTAATCTCAGCTTATTTTCTAGCCTTGAGTCTCAAAATTCGGGATATTACAGATGACGCATTATGAAAAAGCATATAAGCTAAAAGGAAATGCCATAATAATAATAACTAATGTTTTTATTCTTTTTTTTAACCTTTAATTCTTATTATTGATTTATTTATTTTCTTAGATTTAACTATTTGTATCCTAATTTAAAACTAAGATATGTAGAATAAAATCCCCAAATAATGCACCAAATTGTTTAGATAACTCTCCAATTATTTTCATAATATCCTTTAAATATACTAAAATATAGAGAGTTATCATCCCTACTCGTTGACCCTCCAAGCTGTGCGGGTCGGTCGAGTTACTTTTTTTCCCTTCCAGCATCTGAAACGAAGCCATTTTGTTTTTTGTTTTTTTGATAATTGAAAGAAAAAGGCAAAAGTGGACCAGCTGCTTCAGCCTCTCACTCTCGCAGCTCTGCCCTAGACCCTTTACTCCTTCGACATCAATAGCTCACTCTCCCAAGTCCCAAATCACACTCGACCCTTTCTCGTCTGCTCGTCTACATCTCAAATCCGTCCCTAAATCAATCTTTCCATCGGATTCCATCCCCAAATACTCCGATTAAGGTCGCATGTGTGTGGTCTGATGGCTTGATTGTGGCTCGGTGTTGGTCGCCATCAACGATTATGGTGGTAAAGGTCAAGTCAGTTTGCCTCAGTTCTCCGGTTCTTCCTTAGTTTCATCTGTTAGTTCTCATTTTTTCCTTTCAGCTCTTTGCATTTTACATTTTTTTATTAGTGATTAGATTGTGTTGGTTTGGTTTGGACACTGTTCATGTTTGCCTTCCATCAATGCCTACTGACATTCTTGTGGTGGTTTTAGATTGTGTTGGTTTGGACTCTGTTCCTGGTCACTTGTTTGATTGTGTAACCCTCGCTGGTGGTAGACAAGGGAGACATTGTCGGCGGTGTTACAGACTTGAGTGGTGGAGATTGATTTCAGTTTGCTTTCTTTATTTCCTTCACCTCTATTTGATTTTTAAATTGTATGTATGCTCATTACAATTCGTAGCTTGGTTGTGATCGTTATATTGCATAAAGATTGTTTTCTATTTGATTTTTATATTGTATGGAGATTGTTTTCTTGCTTGTGGGTGGCTGAGACTATTTTTATGTTAATTTGTAGCTTGCTTGTGATCGAACTGGGTGTTTCTTGTTTGCTTTCCTTTGTTGATTGAAAAAATCCTATTTTTGGATTTTCTTCCTTATTTGCTCATAGAGCTTAGAAGTGGTGAAGGAAGTGATAATCCCCCCACCACCACTGCCCTTACAGAAGAGTCTACTAACACCCTTAACCCAAATGTCTCTGATCCCACAGAGTCAACAGGAAGTGTCAAGAAAATTGATCCTGCTTGGCAATGTGTCTGTCAAAAAAGAGGGGAGAGTTAATGCTTTTACTCGCCTCTTATGTGCATCAAGTTACAGGGGAGGTGGAATTAATAGGTTAAAGCAACATCTAGCTTGTGTAAGTGGTCAAATGTCTTCTTGTAAGAAAGTATCTCATGATATACGTGCTAGAATGAAAGAATCGTTGATAGAGGGTGCAAAGAAAAAATCTATTGCTAATGACAATGTAGAAAACATTGATGATATGGAAATTGATTAGCCAAAAGCTTCACATCCACTTAGGACATCCAATGAGAGTAGTGGCACAAAGACGAAAGCAGTTGGGGTTGGGAGGTTTGACAAGTATTTTGCACCTACAACAACCCCGGGTGCTCAACCAAGCATCAAAAGTGCATTGACAAGTCAAGAAGCATAATATGTTAGATTCCAAGTTTTGATGATAACAAAAGGTAATTGTGTGCAAAGTATGTTTTTACAAGTTTAGACAATGATTGCAAAGTTACCAAATGCATATGGCAAAGTTTGGAGATGTCTGCTGTAAGCTTCTGCTGATACACTCGAGCAACAGAGCTAGCACTCGAGCATGAAGCTATTTTGCACTCAAGCAGACACAAGTGTTGGACAGAAAGTGTTTGCCCGAAAGCAAATTGCTTCAGTTTTACTGATGCACTCGAGCACTAGAGCTAGCACTCGAGCATCAGGCTCTTTTGCACTCGAGCACATGAAAGTGAGGGACTGTGAGTGTTTGACCGAGAGTCATACAGAACAGAGAAGCATGAGCATGCCCGGGTGAGAGTGCATGTGCCCGAGTGATATATCAGCACTCGCGAGTGAGAAATATAACTCTCTCAATTTTGATGTAAGTGCTGAAGACAAGAGTATATTACAGAAGAATATTCTTCTCACTCGAGTATGAGTATGTATGCTCGAGTGAGGGCCCACATCACCTGCGAGTGCAAAATCACACTCTTACTAAAATGGCATGCGAGTGTTGTCCAGAGACGCGGCTCTTAATGTAAAATACAAGGACACTCGAGTAGGAGGAGTTGTGCTCAAGTGAGGACCCACATCACTCGCAAGTGTGAAAATGCACTTTCTCAAATCATGTGGAAGTGCAAGTGTAAAACTGAAGCAAAAGGAGAAAATATGGTACTTCACTCGAGTGAGCCCCCTCAGTGCTCGAGTGAAGCTGTAACGCCCCAATTTTCGATTAAAGCCTAATGATAATTATTGAGGATAATTATCGGATTAAAGTGGAATTAATGTGTATTGGTGACAATATTATCTAATATGTCATAATTGATGGAAAATTTATAGAATGGGATTATTGGCCTTAAGTTGGTGATTAATGGGAAATTAATTACTAACTATAGGAAAATGAGAAGTGTGATTAAATGGCTAATGGAGGGATTAAAGTAGCTAATTGGTGGTTTACCTTCATGGGAGCCAATGAAGAATTGACATGTGTCAAGATGAGAGTATGAGAGAGGTAGAGAAAAGTCAAAACCCCCAATTGTTTAATGTTTTATCTCTCTCCCTCCCTCCTTTTCGTTGGATGAAGCATGGGCTTGGAGAAGGAATCATCATTTCTTCTTCTTCTTCACACACTCATCTCATCTCTCTCTTCACTCCATTTCTGTGCCATTTTTGAAGAAGCTAGGAGAAGGAAAAGCTTTCAAAAAGGTAAGATCTTGACCTCTAATGCCAAAACTTCCTTCTATAAAGTTGATCCTTGGAGTGAGAGCTTCATTTTGATGGTTGTAATGTGTTCATTGGTGTTAGTTTGTGACCTCAAGAGATTGTGAAAGTTGGAGAATTGAAAAGTCACTTTGAGAAAGTTAAAGAGGTAAGTGAAACCTATCTACCCATCTAAGTTTTGTGCCATTTGAGGTAGCTTTGAATTTTTGGGATTTATTGGCCATTTTCAAAAATGAGTGTTATTGGTCTTTTGGCATGTTAAAGGAATAGAAATGGTCTATTTAGAATGTGTATGGATAGATAGGATTGATTGGGAAAGAAATGAGTGAGATTGGAAAGTTGGGAAAGTTAGTGTTTAGTGTGGCCATGGACCAAAGCATGCTAATGTAGTGGAAATTAGGCTGTTTAAATGGTTTTATTGGATTCCTTGAGTGTTTTAGTGTAAGGAATAGGCTTGATTGTTGATTTTGGAGCCATTGGTCACTTTGGTAGAAAATTGGAAATACTGCCATTGAAAGTCTATTCTAGGTAGTCTGTTTGTATTGTCGTTTTGAATAACCAAATGATTTCAGAAAATTGTGAAACTTTCCAGTATTAAATGTCACATCCCAAGCTTCAAAATGGACATATATTTTGTGTCATTTTGTTTAGTATTCTGTGAGTTATGGTTGTCCAAAGTTTGGGATTGAAACAGAACTCTGTTTTGGGGTAGTGATGCGTTTTGTGAAATTCTGGGATTTGTATGGTGATTTCCAGTATTGGTTCATATTTTTCCTATGAATAGGACTAAAATAGCTTTCAATGGGCTTTGGGATCACCTCATTTCGATTTTTCTACAATTAATTATGAATTTTCGAAGTTGCCTTGGCTGCAGCTCAAAAGTTTCTGTGAGCGTTTTGGCCGCAGCCAGAAATTCTTGGCTATAGCCAGAAACCTTCTTGCGTGTTTTGGCCACTGCCAGAGGTTTCTTGGCTGCAGCCAACCCCCTGTTTTCAGCACCTTGGGATTTTGAAAAGTGGTTTCCAACCCGGTATTTCCCAATCCTTTTAGGCGATTGTTAGAGACTTTCATAGCTACTTAAGGGACTTTAATGATAACCAAAACTAAGTGTTTTGAAGTCATTTGAGTATTGGAATAAGTAATAACCTATCGTCCTTAATGATTATAGGATTTGATATTTGCCCGGAACATAGAAGGCATACGCCTGAACAAGAACGGAAAGAACAAGGTAGTGACACTTTATCCTATATCATGTGTATTGCATTGCTTGTTTGCATTAGTCATTGATTATAGTGAAAGTGAAAGGGACGTGGCGAAAGCCCGGACTCGATTATAGTGAAAGTGAAGGGGACGTGGTGAAAGCCCGGACTCGATTACAGTGAAAGTGAAGGGGACGTGGCGAAAGCCCGAATTCGAATATAGATAAAGTGAAGGGGGCGTGGCGTAAGCCCGACCTCGTATATAATGAAGGGAACGTGGCGAAAGCCCGGTCTCGAATATTGATTGCTGCATTGTGATATATGTGACTTGCTTTGTACATATACATCATATAAATAAACTGTTGCTACTGGGATTCTCTAGAATCTCATTCTTTCCAAATAACATTTTTAGACAGGGCAAATGGATCAAAAGGCAAGCAAGTGGATAAGGGCGATTAGGGCTGCCAGCAGTAGTCTTAGTTAAATATTTTGGTTTTATATCGAATTGGTTATCATTTTGGATCAATGTAAATATATTGTATAGATCATAATACTATAGTTTTGTGTAATCCCCAGTATGGATACTGAGATGGGTGATGATGCCCTAAACAATATTTTGGATTAAATATTATTATCCCGGGTGAACGTCGGGAATTATGGTCGTACTCTGATATTGTACATGTAATAGACAAAACAGGCTAATTGTTTTATTAATGAAATGAATGGAGATCGATGTGTACAAGCATTTTAAAAAGTTTTAAATTATTCTGGATCTCTCATTTGATTGTTAAACGTGTTTAAACGCTAATCCCGGCCTGATTATCGAAGGGGGTTACAGAAGCTTTGCCAGAAGTAAAAAACGTACCAGTCCTACAGCATTCAATCCGAATATGGTTTAATGATATTTATTCATTTTATTGTCACTTGTTATTATTATTTAACATAATTTAAAATGTATTATGAGTGTGATACAGGAGTTTGAACGTTTGAATTAAAAAGACGCAGAGGAAGTCAAACAATGGCGGACAGCATCATTACGATCATCCAAGCACATACCTACCGCGTTCAAAGATTTCAAACGTACGCATGCCATTCCTTAGTAACATGCCCCGCTCCACAATGATCATTATTCAAATGGGCAAAATTGAATGTCTATAAATACAGAGTTCCAGAGACCATAAAAAATAACGAAGTGCAAGAATTCACACAAGCAAATTCACGAGTCTCTGTTATTCACATTTTCTCTGTATTCATATCGCTCTTCAGTGTTTATCATATTTGCTCTGTAAGAGAGTCTATATACACTTTAAATTCTATTTTCATTTTACCTTAAGGTATTGGGACCTTGAGAGGGTAGATATCCTTACGAGAGAAGCAGTTGAGAGAATTCCTAGTAAGACTTTCTACTCATAGGACTTACAAGATACAAGCAGTAGAGAACATTGCTGCTCGTAAGACTTACAGTGGTGTAAGCAGGAGAGAACGTTGCTGCTCATAAGACTTGTATACGTAAGCAAGTAAGAAAGGTCATAGGTTGTTTTTCTACACGTAAGACTTGTCGTAAGGGGGAGAGAAATTTCTGAGTATTAGAATATTTCTGCTCGTAGTCCATTCGAGGACGATTGTTGTTTTGTGGCATTCTGAGAGCCCATTGAATCTTGGAAGCATAGTGAAAATCTCAATAGGTCTTGATCTCTGAGGACTGGATGTAGGCCTGGTTTTTGGGCTGAACCAGTATAACTCTCTGTGTACTAATCCTCTCAACTCTACTCTATCTACAACTATTGTCATATCACTACATCAAACAAAAAATTTATCACATCACCCAATTCACCCCCCTCTTGGGTGAAGCTTGCCTCTTTCACAATATACTGCTAAGATTGTTATTGCTGACTGGGCTTATGTGAATTGCATTTCGTTTAATGCATTAAATTGTCCTTTGTTTCAAAAAGCTATTGATGTTATTGCTGCCATTAGTCCTGGGTTTAAGGCCCCTAGTGCTCATGAGTATAGAATTACCTTGTTAAAAGACCGTAAAAAAGAATGTCAGTTATTGATTGATAGTTATCGAGTTAAGTAGAAAGAAAATGGTTATACATTAATGGCTGATGGCTAGACTGATGTTCGACAACATACTTTGATTAATTTCTTAGTATATTCAGTGCAAGGCATGGTGTTTGTGAAATCAACTGATGCCTCAGATGTAGTTAAAGAGGCAAAAGCTTTATTTTCTTTGTTCAATGAAGTTATTGAGTGGGTTGGCCCTGAGAATATAGTCCATGTAGTGACTGACAATGCTGCTAACTATGTAGCATGCAGCAGACTGATTAAAGAAAAGTATAAAATCATTTATTGGTCTCCCTGTGGAGCTCACTGTTTGAATCTTGTTTTAAGAGATATTGCTTCATACCTCATGTGTGTGAACTTGCAAAAAAGGCATCTAAAATCACTATCTTTGCTTATAATTATGTGGTCTTCTTGTCATGGTTACCAAAAAGATATGGTTGGAAGGAAATTGTACATCCTGGTGCTACAAGGTTTGCCACCACATTTATTACCTTGCATAACATATTTTTGCACAAACATGACTTACAAGCTCCAGTTGTTGTTCAACATTTTGTGCAACACAAATTGACTAACACTAAGCTTGGAAAACATTTTGTGCAATCGTCCTTGATAATCGGTTTTGGAACGAATGTTTTCAAATTGTCAAGATTGTTTCCCTGATTATTAAACTACTGAGGATTGTTGATTCTAATGGCAAGCCTTCGATGCCTTATGTCTATGAAGGCATGCAAAGGGCTAAAACAACAATCAAGGAGATGTTTCAGAATAAGGAGAAGCTATTCAAGCCATAAACTAGCATTATTCAGGCTCAATGGGATAAACATTTAAAGAGTCAACTTCATGCAGCGGCTTAACTTTTGAATCTTGCCTTCTTCTACAATGCAGAACTTGCTACAAGGAAAAAATTAATGCAATCTTCGATCGATGTGTTGGAGGCCCACTCACATGATGATATGGATCATTATGTTATAATGATGCAGCAAATAAGTGTCTACTGTGATCGTAAAGAATCCTTTAATAAAGTTTCATGTGAAAAAGCTACCCAAAAGCTAAATCCTTGTAAGAATATTTAATTTTTTAATTTTAATGGACATATTAATACATACTGATATTTCATACTATGTTTAACCAAAATTTTTTTTATTTTATGCAGATGAGTGGTGGATCTACTATGGTGGTTCAATTCCAGAGTTGAAACAGATTGCTATTCGTCTACTTAGCCAAACTTCTTTTTCTGGTTGTGAAAGAAACTAAAGTTTATTTGAGCGCATCTACACCAAAAGAAGAAACCGATTGGAGCATCAAAGGTTCAATGACTTGGTTTTCACAAATTACAATCTGAGGTTAAAGTATAGGTAATCTTAAAACTTATGACTTAATTTGCTTTTTTAGAACTTATTTAATATGCCTTTTACTAATGTTGAACTTCTTTCATTCCATCATTAAAGGGATACATTGGCAAAAAAGAAGAAAATTTACAATCCGATTGATTTTGAATCAATAGATAAAGTGGACTTTTGGGTTGTTGAAGATGATCTAACTCCTGAGTTTGATAATCCAAATGTGACACATTTTGAACTTGAAGAAATTACAAGGAATTATGAAGGTTTATTAAGATTATTTCTTATATAATAGTACATAACTATGTTTTCTTCTTCACAAAACTATGAATATGAATAATTTAATTCATTTCAATATTTCATATGTAGGTGATGAATATGTGGTCATTCCTGAACCTCCATGTTTAAATGCTGATGATGATGTTGGTCCTAGTACTTTTGGTTTTCCTCCTTCAACTACACCTCTTGATATTGCAATACCTGCAAATTTGAATACTGTTAACGAAGATTATGGTGTTAATTGATTATTAGTTAAGTGATTAAGGAATTGTGGGTGGAAGGAACCTCTATTATTGTGAGTTTATTTTGGTTATTGCTTTTGATGTTATTGGATTGCAATATGATACTATGATGCTCATTAACCTCTATAGATTTTTTTTATTCCTCAAATTGTTTGACTCCCGGGTTGACTCCGGTCTGACCCCCGGGTCAACTCCGGTCTGACCCCCGGGTCAACTCTGGTCTGACCCACTAACCCTTGACCCAGTGTCTCATCCTATTCAGTGCTCGATCTAAGTTTTAATATCTTGCATAATAGTCATACCATAGTAAAATATTACCCCTCCCCTCTAAATCCCCTTATTTTGGAAGGGAGGGTTATAAGGGGAGGGGAGGAGAAATTTCAAAAAATTTTCCCTCCCCTCATTGGATTTTTATATTGCCAAACAAGGGGAGGGAAGCATAATCCCTCCCCGCCCCTCCATTCCACTCCCCTCAAACCATCAGATCCTTAGGATGTGTTTGGTTCAGCGGAAGTTAGGTTAGGTGAGATTTATTTAAGTTAGATTAGTGAAGGTTATAATTTTGCTTGGTTCAAGAAGAGGGGAAGTGAGGCGAGTTAATTATAAGTGGATAAAAATACCCTTATACATATTTCCATTCTTCTTTTACAATGTATTTATTAATAATTATTATTTGTAAACTTATTATTTATAAAATAATTATTCTAACAATTATATACACTTTTTTCACACATGCCTCAAAGTAAATTGCTCCAAACCCAACACTCCTAATTAAACATGAATTGATCATTGAATATCCCTGTATATTGGTTTTTTTATACAACTTTTGGGACTTTTGGATCCAATACACGCGCTTAACATTTTCAAGGACCCATCTCCTTTCTCTGTTTAATTACCAGTCAATTCACATTTGTAGAGCTTTAATTCAGCTCTAGTATTCTCCCCACGCTCTCATGCCCTCCAGCGACAACGCCAACCGGTGCTCTGACCGCCGTTAAACATGGCTTCATCATCACTTTGAAATCCTCATCTTTCTCTGTTGTACCTTGCTTCAATCGCCAACTTCACTTGCCCAGCTTTGAATTCCAATTTTGCTCCGAGCGCCACACTCAAATCCACAATTTCCCTTCATTATGCACTTCTTTCACAGTGACCAACGACGGTGGCATTGGGTTTTTGAGCTTCAGCTCCATTCAGCTTTCTTGCAAAAGTAAGTTTACATTTGCTGTATAAATGCATTTGATTTACACAACCAATTGTGTGATTTGCTGTATAACTGCTAAGCACACAAAGCAGACGAGGGACAAAGGGATTTCGAGCGGGAGAGGGGATGAAAACACAGAATGGCAAAGGGAAATATGTTTTTCAAAAGGGAGGGTAGTCGTGGAAATATGAAAAAATGCCATAGGTAATTTAATCAAGATTGGATATAAAAACCCCAAATCTGGAGGTTTTATAAAAGGGGAGAGGTTACTAGTAAAAGACAAAAACTCCTCTCACTCCTCATCTTTCCTCCTTCCAACCAAATACCTATTTTTAACCTCCAACCCTCCCCCAACCTAACTTAACCTAACAAAATGCCCAACCAAACACAACCTTAGTATTGGAGATAATATATAAATATGTTGAACTTGGAAGGTGCATATGATAAGTGCTGTATATCATGTCACGCCTGTTAGCGCAGGTTAACAGATTTGTCACTTTTCTAATGAGTATTTTGAGGTGAATAATTTTTTTAAGAGCGTACAATCAACAATTACTTACATAAATGTCACTTTTGATTGTACAGTAAAAAAATGAAGAACATTGGCCAAATTGAACTGCAAACCGCAAAATGAAATGATTGCACGAATCTTGGAAGCTCCGTGTTTCAGTCGTATCAAGATATGTCATCTTTTTAACATAATCTCAATTTAAAAATTAATCAACATTAATATAATTAATTAGAAGTTTACAACTATAAATTAATACACCTCATATCTTTTAAAATCGATGCAATATTATTTTATAATATTCAATTCAACTATTTTTATAGTACTCTTACGGCTAAAATACCTCTTAATTAATATAATTATTAAAAATTGTAAAAATTTCAAACAACCTCCACAACTTTTTGGTTCCATGCTAGTTATTCAACAATTTTATTTCTACACACATTAAAATAATATTTTGAATAGCCAATAAATGAAGACAATTATGAATTTTCATAAAAAATATATATCATTTGATTTTACATTTTTTTGCCAATATAGTTTCATCTTACATCACTACATTTTTAGAGTATAGTAAGACACATGTTTCGGAACATGTCAAAACAAACGTTCCAGGTTTGGGAAGTTCATAGTGTCGAAGGGTATTGTTCGTAGAGTGTACACTTCACAACGCTTGTTTCATTAAATGGGTTCACCGAATCTCCCGTGGTGAAGACGCAAAAATATAAATAATTAATGGTGTCGTCGGCACAATTAATTAGGGTTAGACTATCGAGGGGAGCGAGTTTCTTTGCTAGGGAGCGAGCGTTCAAGGAGATTCAGAGTTTTTCCATTCTATCCTAACCGATCATTGATACCAGAATAATTTGTATCATAGCCTCCTATTGATTAAGAATTCGATGCCGCATTGTGTCCTACAAAGAGGTGAGAGGGCATAGTTAGTAACGTAGGGTATGGATTTTTGAACTTGTTCTTGTTCCCCGACTTAGATTAATTAGATTAAGGAAGTTAGTTAAATTAGTTAATATGAATATTTTTTTAAAAAAATATCTTAATCATCTTCCTTAATTCCCTCATCTCTCTCTTACTTGATTGTTGTCGAAGGACTATCAACGAGGTAAAATAGAAAAATATTGACAAATACTAAAAATATACTTATATTTAAAATTAAGATCAACTCCCTAATTAGATCTTATATTAAGAACTGAAGAAGTAATAACATGCCAACCTAAAAGTTGAATGGGTTGGACCAAGCTTGTCAACCTCTTGAGTTTAAGTACACTCATAATAGGGACAGAAGTGAACTCATAAAAGTTTGCTTTTATCAATAAATAATTATTAAAAAGTATGTGGTCAAAAAATTAAGGATTAAGGTACAATTTTTCCTTGAAAGTTTTTATTGAAGAGCAATGTTGCTCTGAAAGTTTTTTAGGTTTAATGTTGCTCCGAAAATACTAAAATGGAACAATATTAACCTTTAACGTTAAAAAGTTAACGGTCAATATTAGTTCTTTAACAGTATAGGGTAATATTGTTATATTTTAAAATTTTCAGGGTGACATTGAATCTAAAAAAAGTTTTGGGGTAACATTGCTTCTCAGCAAATATTTACAGGGCAAAATTGCCACTTTACCCTTAATTTTTTTACCACATACTTTTTAATAGTTATTTATTGATAAAAGTAAATTTTTACGAGTTCACTTATGTCCCTGTTACGAGTTTACTTAAACTTAAGAGGTTGACGAGGTTGGTCTAGCCCATTCAACTTTTAGGTCAGCATCCTATTACTCCCTCAATCCTTAATGTATGACCTAATTGGGGAGTTAATCTTAATCTTTAATGTAAAATATATTTTTTAAATTTGTCAATATTTTTCTATTTTACCACATTGATAGTTCTTCGACAACAACCAAATAAGAAAGAAAGAAAGAGAATTAAGGGAGATAATTAGGGTGTTTTAGAGGGAAAAACATTTCATACTAATTAATTTAACTACCTTTCTTAATCTAATTAGTCTAATTTAGAACTATCACTTTAGTCCTATTTATAAGTCCCAATTAACAAACTCTTACATATTAAGGAGAGTTAGTTAACTCAATAATTATGAGCTAAATTTCCAATTTTACCCTTATTTCTGAATGGTTCAAAGAGTTAACATGAATAAATTCTCTTTTGTTTATTACAATTAATAGGGGCATAATTGTCAAAATCATATTTATTTACTCTAAAAGTGGACTTATAATAAGAATCAAAACTTTTCCTAAAAAATGGATTATAAATAGGATTAGAAGAGTGATACATAGAGTATTACTTTTGCCTTATTCTTTGCTAAGTAGACGAACATTGTTTTCGAACTTAAGCTAGATGATGCACTACTATGGCAATATGATGCGGGAATTGTATAATAAAACCTGAAAAATATAGAAATTGATTAGCTAAAACTTTAGAGAAACTTGTCTCTGGATCCTTGGCTATAAAAAGACTTCACAAGATATTATCAGACCCTTGCAACTAACTTGTATTCTATTTAGAATACAAAAACACATGTAAAAACGTGTCCATGAGAATTCTCATTCATAAATTCATCATCTAATAATCCCTTAAAATAGCCAAGTACAACTCGACATTTAAATAAATAAACTTCCTAATCCTAATACGACTTAAAATGTAATATTTTTCTTATTTACCGTATAATTAACTATTCCAATACAGTTGATTAAATATTTACGTGCTACTTTGGTATAAAAAGAAGAAAACAATAAAGATCTACCATAATTGAAAGGATTTGATTGAAACATTTAAAGAATAACTATGAATCTATGATAGAAAAAGATCAACCTTAGAAATCTAAACCCACCATATTTATAAAAAAAATCCACTAAACACTTTTAAAACGTCTACCATAGTATAAAATAATAAAACCAGTTAAATAAAAAGTATGTAAGCATCTAATCATTACAATATGGATTTAGCATTAAAACCGGAATTCCCAAAGACACAATTAATATATTCTCAAATGGGATAGAGCATATGAAGCCCTTAATAGAATGATGAGCACAACAACCCATTATAATAACAACAACTAAATCTGAATATCTCGATTCATTTCATTTATCAAAACATTTGGGCTCTACCCACATCACAAGACTCAATATATAACGGAATATTCAAAATATGTGAAATATATCAAAAGGGGCCCTAATTTGACAATATACATTAAATAGACATGCAAAACAAAAGGAGGCTATACAAAGTAGAAAGGAATACTCTCAAGCCTCGGATGACTTCCCTTTAGAATAAACATTTGAACCCTCACCTGAAAAATAATAATAAAGCATATGATAAGTCACATAGACTCAGTAACCACAATTTAAATTTAACAAATATGTAGGGAATGATTACAAGATAGTTAAGTAGGCAAAATATGCATTCATATAACAAAAAGTATAAACATATTTCCAAAAGCAATAATAGATCAAGAAATAATTTAGCATGCATGGAGCTCCCTCAACAATCTTTATAACCTCCTTATAACCATTTACATAGTAAACTAAACTCTACAATAATGTGGTGTAGCCCGGCCAAAGACAATAAATAGAGCCGGGAATTTGGGCCGGCCTGTTTACACTACAAAAAAAACGTGATTTAGTAGCGGTTAAAAATAGGTATTCGTAGCGGTTCTAACCGCTACAAACTATATTAGTAGCGGTTAGAAAAACCGCTACTAAATCGTACGTTGCAAGCGGTTTTGTAGCGGTTATATAAAACCGCTACTCAATCAAAAATAACCGTTACAAAGTTTGTAGCGGTTAATAGTAACCGCTACAAAATCAAGAGATATTTGTAGCGGTTATATAACCGCTACAAATATGAAAAATTTTATTTAGAGTGAATTTTTTTTTTGTAGCGGTTAAAAAACCGCTACAAATATATAAAAATGAAAATTTTTTAAAAATGACTTTTTTTATTTGTAGCGGTTAAGAAACCGCTACCAAATTTGAATTTCATGAAATTCAAATTTACCGCCAAAAAATTTAAATTTACCTTTAAAAAGGGGCGTTATTTAGTAGCGGTTTAATAACCGCTACAAATATTTAAATTTTTTTTTAAATATATACGTTAATTTTTTTCTTTTTTTTCAATATTATATTAAATAGTTTAATTTGTTATTATTTTACTTGTTTCAATTAGTTTATTATTTAATAGTTTAACTTATTAATAAATTAAAAAGAAAAAATGTAATTGAATATGATTAGTATAAAATTATATTAATAATATTATTAACGATAGTTAGGTAATAAGGAATTATTATGTTTTATAATATCATGTAATTGTATCTGAAAAATAGATGAAAATGAGACAGAGTTAAGATATATGTAGAAAAAAAGATGTTTAGAATAAATTTTATAGAAAGGAAAGAAGTATTCTAAAAGAAATTGAAAATCTTGTTACCATATTTGATCGTATTATTCAACTCCTCAACTCATAAGAAAGAAGTTGTAAATGAGAGGAAATGAAAGAAGGGTAAGGTGAAAAGAAATTGGGGGTGTTTGAAATGAGTTGTGATAAGGGTATTTATAGGGATTTACGTATTATTTGTAGCGGTTAATGTAGCGGTTAATGTAGCGGTTAGTAATTAGTAGCGGTTAATGTAGCGGTTAGTAATTAGTAGCGGTTATTTATATTTTTGTAGCGGTTTAATTATTTGTAGCGGTTATTTGTTTTTTTGTAGCGGTTTAATAACCGCTACAAATATTATATTAATTTTTTTTTTAAATTTTTTTTTTACATTTTATTTTAACACAATTTTTTTGGATTTTTTGTAATGAAAAATTTTTTACACTTGAATTCTATAAATATTATTTTAATTTTTTTTTACATTTTATTTTAACACAAATTTTTTGCATTTTTTGTAAAGACGAATTTTTTACAATTGAATTTGATCACTCATCGTCGCCATCCCTACAGAAATTTTGTAAAAAAATTATTATTATTGATGTATTATTAAATTTAAAAAATTTAATTGAAATGACGTGGACTTAAAAAAACTCACCGCAGTAGAGGTAAATTGTCATCGCCTTCAGGGAAGTAGTTTTCAAAATCAGTTGGCTGAAATGGCTCACTCTCGTAGGCGATGTTATCGCCTTCACCCATGTCGTAAAGGTCTCTTGGCTTTAAATGAACGACCATGTGCCAATCCCTATGCCGCTCGTCCTCGACATAATAAACCTGATGTGCCTCTGAAGCTAGAATATACGGCTCATCATCTTGAGAAATACCAGTATGAATCGGCCGTGAGAAATTGACTGATGTGATCCTTAGGTCGTCAGTTGTCAGTCCCCGAGAAGTAGTGGTATTTGCCCACAAACACTTGAACAGCGTCACGGTGAAACGGCCTTGATAATTAAGCTCGACCACATCAAGAAGCTTGCCATAGTAAGGGACGCCTCCGAACTGCATGTTGGCGTCACTGCTGCTCGCATAACTCCTTGTCCCAAATGTGCCATAAACACCCGAATTCTGTGTTTGCAATCCCTGATCCCGTGAAATAGTGCAAAACTTAAAACCATTGACATTGTATGCTGTAAACCGTTTTGCATGATCAAGAGGGCCGATTGCGAGAGCTCTGAAATCCGGTGAGTGGGGGTTGTGGTCATTTAGTATTCTGCGAGCAAACCAGCCCGGGAATTCTCTGTGGACCCTCCTATCAACTTCCGAGGATGTCTGTGTACGGATCCTGAGCTGACGCTTGACATGACTTCTGAATTCCCTGCAATTAATAATGGAAAGGCGTTAGTGAAATGAAAGTGAGAAATGTTACGAAAGATATAGATCGAATAACATACATGTGAGTGTACAATTCTTACCGTATGAAAGGCTCAACTTGAGTGCAATTAATCAAGACATGTCTATGTGCTTGGAACTTCTCAGTTGCCGTTAGTTTGAAGTTCTCAGTTGCTCCAACTGGTTTACCAACACGAGGGATAAATTCTCCTGATGTCGGCGCAGGTTCAGGACAATCGTCAACACGAGGCGGGCGGTTGAAAGCCGTCTCAAGATCATCAAAGTACCTTGAGCAAAAATATAACACCTCATCCCCTATATAGCCTTCAGCTATACAACCTTCTGGCCACGCCTTATTCCTCACGTAAGATTTTAATTTCCCAAGGAACCTACGAAGTACATAAGAGAAAATTGATATAAAATGATGAAAAGGACGACGAGCAAACATTAAATACAGACAATAAATGAAAGCACATATATAAAATGAATACCTCTCAATCGGATACATCCAACGATATTGTACTGGTCCAACGAGCTTTGTTTCATGAACGAGATGGACTGTGAGGTGAACCATCACAGTAAAAAAGGACGGAGGAAAGATCATCTCCAAGTGACAAAGCGTAAGAATGATTTTCGACTGCAGCTGATCGAGCTCCTCAACGATCAAAACCTTAGAACACAACTTCCGAAAGAAAGAACAAAGTTCCACCAAAACGATGGAAACATCGGGAGGAAGTGTATTCTTTATAGCCAGAGGGAGTAACTGCTGCATAAGAACATGTGAGTCGTGACTCTTCAGGCCAGCAACCTTTCGAGCCTGCAAGTCGACACATCGAGAAATGTTGCTTGAATACCCATCAGGAACTTTTAATTTCTTCAAGGTCGCGAGGAACACATCCTTGTTCGGTTTTGTGAGGGTAAACTTTGCCGGTGTAAATCTGTCATTCTCATCTGGCCAAGCGTCTTCACGAACTCCCATGTCGCGTAAATCTTTCCTAGCTTGAAGGTGATCTTTTGTCTTGCCGGGTTCGTTAAGCAGCGTATACAGCACATTGTCGCAAACATTCTTTTCAATGTGCATTACATCAAGACTGTGGCGAAGTAAATTAGATCTCCAATACGGAAGCGTGAAGAAGATACTTATCTTCTTCCACTGCTGAGGCGCCGAAGTCCTGCGCGTCTTTGGGCGAGTTTGTGCTGAACCGTCGCTTTTTCCAAACTCGACGTCAACATGCTCAAGCTGCTGTAAGATATCTGTACCGGACAAATCCTGTGGTGGTCCTCTTTTCTCTGGTTTCCCATTGAAGCGATTCCGTTGCAATCTGAACTTATGCGTTCCATCGAGAAACCTCCGATGCCCCATAAAGCACCACTTTCGGCTGTAGGGAAGGCGCAGTGCGTCAGAGTCGAAATTGCAAGCCGGGCACGCCGACCCAGTGTGCACGTTCCAACCAGATAATGTGCCAAGGCCAGGAAAGTCACTGATCGTCCACATCAAGGCTGCACGCATGTTGAACAAAGTCTTGCTGTGAGCGTCGTACGTCTCCAAGCCGACATTCCACAGGTCAAGCAATTCCGCAATAAGCGGTTGGAGATACACATCGATGTCATTGCCCGGTGCCTTTTTGCCTGGAATGATCATAGACATAATGAAAGAGCTTTGTTTCATACACATCCAGGGGGGTAAGTTGTAGGGAACTAAGACTACCGGCCAAATGCTGTAACTTGTGCTAAGATTCCCGAAAGGATTGAAACCGTCGGTCGCCAACGCAAGCCGGACATTTCTGGGGTCAGTCGCAAAATCTGGAAAGTCGTTGTCAAACGTTTTCCAAGCAGCTGCATCCCGCGGATGTCTTAATTTACCGTCTTCGTTTTTATCAACGGCATGCCACCTCATGTGCTCAGCAGTTTTAGACGACATAAATAATCTTTGTAGACGAGGTTTCAAAGGGAAGTACCTGAGAATCTTTGCAGGTTTCTTCTTCTGCTTTTTCCCCTTCCGAATTGTCTTGTACCTCGATGTGTGACATCTCTTGCACGTCTCCCTGCTGGAATCGTCTCCCCAATACAGCATACAATCATTTGGGCACGCATCAATCTTTTGATAATTCAACCCCAACCTGTTGATGATCTTCTTGGCCTCGTAGAAGGTTGTGGGAATCTCGACGTCGGGGAATGCATCTTGTAATAAGTCGAGCAACATCGACATTCCCTTATCCGTGATCCCACACAAGCACTTGATATGATACAATTTGATCAAGAAAGATAATTTAGAATATTTGCGACAACCTTGATATAAAAGACGATCTGCCTCATCCATCAAGCTGAAAAAATCCCGAGCTGTTTCATTCCCCATAAAAGCCGGCTCAGAGCCGTGCACTTCTTCGTTGAAGTTGTCGCCTTGAAATCCAAACGCATCACGCACAGCATCATTCACAGGATCATCTTCATCTACTTGAACGCCTACTTGAGAACTTCGAGGAAGAGCCTCGTCATATCTAATGCCGGCGTTCTCACCATGAACTGCCCAGAACGTATAGTCCTCAGGGAAAGGCTTCACAAGCAAATGTTCCTTCACAACATTTCGTGGATGCCACTTCTTGAACTTGCATTTCCGACACGGACAGACGATCTTGCCGTTACAGCTGGCGTGAGTGAATGCGAAATCTAAGAAACTGTTTAATCCGTACAAATATTCAGGAGAATTGCGCGGCAACCTTATCCCTGATTTATCCATAGCTACAAGTGAGAGAGAAGAAAGTATAGAGAAGAAGATGAGTGAGAAGATAATTACGAATGCCTAGAACCTTATATTCTGAAAATCCAACGTTTATCATTTTGTAGCGGTTATTAAACCGCTACACCAACCGCTACAGAAATTCCAACGTTTATAATTTTGTAGCGGTTACATATATAAAACCGCTACTAATATTCAAGCCGTTAATTGGTGGGAAATTCAAAATGTACTTGTTGAGTATTAGTAGCGGTTTTATATATATAACCGCTACTAATGTTCAGCGAATTAGTAGCGGTTATTTATATTAAACCGCTACTAATATTAAAGCCGTTGGACATTAAATATAAAAATAATTTTCTAATTTGTAGCGGTTATACATAAGATAACCGCTACGACTGTGCACAAAGGAGGCAAATTTCAAAATTTAAATGATTTGAGTGTTTGTAGCGGTTCTTAGTGTATAACCGCTACAAACATATATATTTGTAGCGGTTTATGAAGAGAAACCGCTACAAATATATAAGTAAATTTGTAGCGGTTATGTATTAAAAACCGCTACAAATATACATTTAGAAATTATTTATAAATGTATATATAATTTATTTTTTTAAAAATATATTAAAAAAAAATAAATTATATATATATTTAATTTATAAAATTATTATATATTTGTAGCGGTTATGTACTAATAACCGCTACAAATGGATACATTTGTAGCGGTTTTAACCAAGAACCGCTACAAATATATATATATAATTTTTTTTTTAAATTTAGATTTAAATCATTTATAAATTATTTCAATGCGATATAATAATATAAATATAATTATATAAAACACAATAAGAAAATTCTGAAATAAAATCTCATAAATATTTACAAATGTTTAAAAGAAAAGAAAATGTCCTAAACTAAACAGCTGGGGGCTGATCCTCTGGTGCTCCCTCAGGTGGGGCTCCCTCAGATGCCGCTGGATCGGGCCGCTGCGTAGACTGAACCGCACCATCCTCATCAGCAGGAGGAGGAGGAGTCGTGCCCGGGACGACGTAGTGAGGGACAGGGGGGACCGCTGGATGCTGCTCGTCCGGGAACAGCCGACCCCATGCTCCCTCGAGCATAGTGTTCGCGATCTCACGCCACTGCGTCTGCTGCGCGTATATAGCGTCTGCGTGGATCTGCAGCTGCTGCTGCTGCTGCACCTGCATCTGCTGCATCTGCTGCGCCATCTGCTGCTGCAAATCTGACCGCAGCTGGTCAATCGACTCGTCCCTCCGACGTCTGACCCCTCTAGAGCTGCCAGCCTCAGACGCGGCGCTCCTGCCGTAGATCATGCTGGGTCTGGCGCCTATCCCCATCCCCCGCACTCGTCCGGGGTGCTCAGGCTGACTAAGGCCCGCCTTCAGAGGAGCCGTCGGGTCCACTGACCCCTGTGACTCCTCAGGCTGGGTCTGTCGCAGCTCAGCCTGCGACTGCTGCATCCGCTCCTGCCATTTTATGAAACAATTAATAATTACAAATTTTCATTATTAACTTGGTATTATAAAAAATATAATATTAAATTAACTTACAATCGCCGCCTCTGCCTGCTGAGAGGTCGCAGTCCCGTCACGGTGTCTGTGTGTGATGGCGTACAGCTCCGCATAGTCCGTCTGACGGTTCTCCTGCTGTGCCTTCGTCTCCTGAAACAATTACAAAACAATAATTAGTGTTATGAATTAATCAGCTAAAAGTAAGTGAAGTACTTGAAAAGTTACCAGCTCGCTGTAGGTCACAGCAAAGGTCTTCGATCCTGCTGTGTGGTGGATCGTCTGCTGCGCCCGGTTCGCGGCGTTCCTCCGAGCAAGCTCCTGGAAAAAAAATTAAATGTATTATAATTTAAAATTAAATACAAAATAAATTGATATTATAATTTAATATTTAACAATTACAAAATTATATATCAAAAATCTAATAAATACATTACCTGCGCCTCAGGGCTCCTCCTGAACTGGACGAAACGCGCCCAGTCGTTCGGCGGCACGCCGTCCGGTACGCTCTCCTGCAGCTGCTCCAGAGGCATCGTCCCGTCCCCATCCACACTGTGGAAGAGACGGTTCCTCCTGTTCCTCCAGGCGTCGCCCATCTTCACGAGGGCGTACCTCTTCCGGTTGGCCCGGACGGCAAACCGCAGCTGAAAAAAATACATTTAAATATCAATAATACTAAAAATCATAATTTAAAAAAGATAATTAAATAGAATTAATTAAAAAAAATATTAATTGAATAGTTGTAATTACCTGAATCACCTCCTCCCAAGCCTGATCCTTCGGCCCCCTCGGAATGTGCCTCCACGTCGGGAAGTGAACGGGGAACCGCATCCAATTCGATCCCAGATCGCTCAGGAAGCGGTTGAGCAGGTGACCCCCATTGTGGATCGGCTGGTCAGTGCCCTCGTTCCACGGCACTACAACTCGCAGGGACCGGTCCATGCTGTTCAGACCGGCCACATCCAGCCTCCTCGTCGACACGTTCCCCTGCTCATCTGCACAGTTGACCGCACGTTAGATAAATTATAATTCAAAGTTAAAAAGTTAAAAAATTAAAAAATTAAATAATTTACCTTCGACCTGCACCTCAAACCCAGTGGACCGCGAAGACGACCCTCGTGGGTTGTTCTGCTCCCGAGCCTCTTCCACATCGAGGAACTGCTCCATCTCCCTGAACCCACTAATCGGGATCTCGAACTCCTCCTCGTTGAGGAAGTCCTCAACGCTAATCTCTGGCACCTCCACCTCAGGCACCTCAGCTGCGGTCGTCGCCTGTGGGATCGTCTGCGGATCCTGTGGGGGGATGGGCTGAGATGCCTCGGTAGCCCTGCCTGCGCGCTGCCCCCTCCCTCTGCCCCCTGCCCGGCTGCTGCCACCCCGTAAAGTCGGTCTGGGGGGCACAGGGGCCTTCCCCTTATCCTGTCCTGAAGCCATATCAACTGTATAAATTAAAAAAAAATTAGTCCATTATTATACAAAAATATAATAAAAATACAAATATAAATAAAAATACGTGTTCTATACGTACCTCAAGTGTAAATACTGCGGAATACTGACCAAAAACTCCTATAGAGACGTCTGAACGCTCAAATCTCGAAGAAATCACTCAGAGAAACCTCAGGAAACAAAATGAGCAAACGGAGAAATGGAGGAGGTGGGGGGTTTAAATAGGCCAGTAATTAGTAGCGGTTATTAAAAATAACCGCTACTCTAACCGCTACAAATAATTAAATTTGTAGCGGTTCTACAATAACCGCTACAAATCTTCACAACGTTTGAAATTTTGTAGCGGTTATTGCCCAGAACCGCTACAAATTTGGAGTCTCTTGAAATTCTGTAGCGGTTTTGGGCAAGAACCGCTACAAAATTATGACCTTTGGTATTTTGTAGCGGTTATTGTGCATTAACCGCTACAAAATAACCGCTACAAGTTTTGGCGGGAATTTCGCGCCAAATTTGTAGCGGGTTTTTGTAGGAAACCGCTACAAATATTCTTGCCGCTACAAATTTGTAGCGGTTTAGGTAAGAACCGCTACAAATGTCATAATTTGTAGCGGTTTAATATAACCGCTACTAGTTCACCGCTACAAAATACCTTTTTTTTTGTAGTGTTAGGTCCGAGCCCTTCAAGAGCCGGGCTTATGATTTAGAGGCTAAAAAAGGAAGCGGGCCTAAAAAGGCCGGCCCTATAGGGCCGCAAGCCCTATAAGGCTAGCCCTGCAACCCTGTAAGGCTGGCCCTTTTAGGCCCGTTTAATATTTTTTTAAAATAAATTAATAAATATAATATCATTGTATCAAATTATCAATATGAGAGACACTTAAGTACCTAAAAAAGTATTAATAACAGGCAAACACTTATTAATTGGTTTGATTTATTTTATTTTCTACAATGATTTATTCATTTAAACTTTTAAAAAAAGGCTAATTTGGACATTAGATGATTATTTTAACTAAAAATTTATGAGTTTTAAAAATAATGCATATCAATTTAAAGAAAAATAAAAAATAAATTGTAAAACTTGAAAAATAATTTTTTTTAATTAAAATGAGTTTAAGTCTAGGGCCGCGGGCTTAAAAAATATGGTACTTTTTAGGAAACGGGCCTAAACGGGATAGCTCGTTTAGGCCCAAGTTCGTGAAGGGCCTACCCGTATTCCCAGCTCTAACTATAAAACTTATATCAAACCATGAATTTCCTTTCCAACAAATATGGAAAGGTGTTATGTCCCTTGAGTTGAGCCTTACCTAGGTGAAGGAAGGGTGATACCAAGAGCCATAATATTGTTAAAGATAGTTACTGGGTGCCAAGTAACGGTTGTACCGTGTGATAAAAAAGAATTGAATCTCGCACATCACACTTAACACAATCTAGCATAGCTCAGTATTCAATCCAATGATTTGACATCACAAAATCTAGTATCAACCACTTATTCTCATAATTCATACTGGATGCTATGCATTATCAACATTTTGAAAACTATTCAAACTCACTTAATTAACAAGTTTACTAAAAACGTAATTCATATTGTCAATATACATTTTTTATAAATAAAATACTATAATATATATTTATAGCAATTAAAAATACTAACATACACTTATAATAACTTCAATTAGCATACAAGATAAATTGGAAAGTCGTTACCTCAAATTATTGACACAAAAACTAAACTTGAAAGGATTTAATTCCAATATGCCACATTCAAATTAACTCTACATATATATATATATATATATTAATGAAATGCTAACTAACACAATAATATATAACTTCAAATTAAAGCTCATTTCTTCTCCAAACTTTAATTTATCCAAAAATTCTCAATTCATAACTATAGCTCAATTTATCTATCACAATCACATTCCTATCACCTTGTATGTCACTTATTACAATAATATTTTCCTTCAATCATCCCAAAATCCTAGAGATTTTTTCGCTTTTATCCTTAGAAAAATATCCATAAATCAACAATTCTTCAAATCGCCTTCATAATGGCATATCTTCTTCCATCAATTCATTCTCACTCATTAGAAAATTAACTAATCATAACCTCTTCAATTTATTCAACAACATCCAATTTCCAAGATTTATAAGTTCCACCTAAAATTCTTAATATTCACTTCTGATCATAAACCTCAAAGCAAACTATTTAATCATCAATATAAAATCCAATAAGTTAAAATAAATCATGAAATTGGAATCTAAGAATCCCATTATCATAATCATAAATAACAAATTTTCCAACAAGACCCTAACTTTAGTTTTCTCAAGTCAACTATTCAAGTAAAAATCTAAATCACAAAATTCTTATTTTAACTCTATTAGCTCCATTAAATACAAAATCGTCAACTAGAAATCTCAAATTTTCAAAATATATCAAATCCAATTTTTTTCTCCACTAACACTGGAAAATAAAAGAGGATAAAATAAAATAGGGGATAGTTAAATTACCAAGCTTCTAGAAGAGAACCCAAACAAAATCTCATTCCCCCTTTTTTATTTTTTCAAAATTTTTGGGGGTTTTGTTTGGGGGTATTATAATACCCTCCCCCATTTCATTTGATGGTGGGGGCCGCGTGTTCTCCCACCATTAAATGGAAAATTTTTTTTTTTTTTACTTTATATATATAATTTATTTTTTTTATATTTTTTTATTTCACAACTTTTTTTCACTCTCCTATAATTCAAGTAATTGGATTTGGATTAAGTTTGTGTATTTTGCTCAAATAAATTTTAATAATAGTTAAATAAATTCATCATAATTATTAGAAAAAAAAACTCCAAATACTCCTATTTAATTCCACTTATAGTTTTTAATTAATTTTCACTTTGAAAATTTTACTTTCATTTAATTTTAAGTAATTACATGATAAATTTTAATTTTTATAAATTTAACTCATCCAAATATTACTTAGATATCAAAATTAAAAAATTAAGATGTTACCCATAGCTTTTAAAAAAGATACTCTAAGATGTTCTAAAGATATTGAGAATAAGATGCCTTTATAAAAATTAAATCAATGATACAATAATGAGATATTAATTAAAAGATTTTGATAAATGAAAATATTCTCATTAAAAATCTACAATAATTTTGATACAATAATGAGAATAAGATGCCTTTATAAAAATTAAATCAATGATCCTTATTTGACAACTCATATATCTATAATAATATTTTAAAAAGAAAACTGCTAATAAATTTAAAAGATTCTTACTACTAGCAAAAATTAAAATATTTTTATGATAATTCAAAATATATAAAAATTATCAAATTTTCCAAATAATCTAGGAAATATAAAATGATTTTCAATAATAAAATTACATAGAAAATAAAAAAATAATAATTTAATTGAAAGTCCTCTTAAATAATATCTTTTATTTGTCTTCTTCTACACTATGATGGAATTGACAAAATTGCCCTTTGGAGTCCTATTACAATATGTCACTGAAAAATAAAAGAATAAATGGTGAAAATCTTCTGAACAAAATTGATTTTTTCTTTGGTACAAAACAAAATTGAATTGAAAACTCACAAACTGCACCAAATTTAGATTCAAATTTATAATAAATATTGTGAATAGCACTACAATAGTATATATTGATGATTATGGAAGTGATTTGGCTTGTGTTGGTACACATGTATATTATTTTTTACATCTATATAATTGAATTTGAACTTATCAGAGCAGTTTCGTGACTCATGAGAATAAGCCCAAGCCATGTTTCAGTCCAAAAAAAAAAAATAAAATCCCAAGCCACGTGAACATCATTTTTATCTCTTTAATAACGCATGGGGCCCTTCCATTATTAAAAGCCTTAGAAAATCACGCTCTTCGAGCTATGCTAGCTCCATATGCAAGCTGTATATATGAATGCATTTCATAAAATCTTATAATTTGCGCGCAGATTAAGAAATATTGTTAGATTATTTACTTGTTAAATCTCTAATATTTCAATTATATCCTTATTGATTAAAGAAATATAAATACTCCTGATCCAAAATGTAGTATCTAGTTTTTAGTATAAATTATCAAAGTAGGAATGAAATATCTTTTAATTTTCTGACTAAATGTACCTTATAATTTGGATCATCTATTATATTTGAAAGATATTTTATATAAGAGACCCGAGGGAGAATAATGGATTTGACTAGTAGTTACTCTGGTCCCTAAATACATATGCTACTTCGATTTTTAATATAATATATATTTATATAATGTAATTAGATTAAGAAAATTGGTTAAGTTAATTAATATGACATATATTGTTTAAAATCCTAGTTGCCTTTCTTAATTCCCTCACCTTCTTGCTTATTGTTGAGGGAGCATCAATAGAGATAAATTAGAAAAATATCAACTAATATAAAAATTTTGTTTTATATTTAGAACCAAGATCAATTCTCCAAACATATCTTATATTAAGGATATGAGGAGTAGTAAGCAATCCAAAAAAACAAAAAACAAAACAAAACACGTAGATTGAGGAGGATGTCAATTTGTCTCTTTTTGTGTGTGTGAGTGTGTGTTTTTTCAAATTTGCACCTAATTAATATAGAGATACTTTTAAAAATATCATTTTATTAAGAGATGGGGAAAGCTCATTAAATAGAAGTACTTTGTAAAGTATCTTTAAAAAAGAATCGACTAAAGTATTCGTTTGGTCATTTATATTTACATCAAGTATCATTTTAGTTTTTTAAATTTATAAAGTACATTTTTAATACTTTAAATTTAACATCGTTAGTTTCACCTAACAGAAAATGATGAATTATCAAATTAAAGTGATAATTTTGCAATTAAATGTTAACAAAGAAAATCAACTTTTGTGACATAAAATTAAAAGAAAATAAAAATCAGCTTCCAAGACCCATAAAACCCTATCCCCTCTCCCGCACATCTTGCCACTAGTGATTCCCCTATAGTTGGCAACAAGAGGCAATGGAGGCCCCAAAATTCTAAGATCAATATTGATCAATAGCATAGCCCAATATTGAATGGTGAAAAGGAGTGTAAAATTGGATGGTGATGGGAGGTATGTGGGTACGTGTGAGCTTCAATATTGATCAATCACTATAAAAAAAAACTTGATTTAGTAGCAGTTAAAAATAGTCATTAGTAGCAATTTTAATAGCTACAAGAAACATTAGTAGCGGTTTATAAAACCACTACTAAATCGCATGTTGCAAGCGTATTTGTAGTGATTATAAAAAAACCGCTACTCAAGCAAAATAACCACTATTTTATTTGTAGCAGTTCAATCCCACCGATACAACATCGCCACAAGCTGTAAGCTTTTTCTGGGATATTTGTAGCGGTTATATGACCGCTACAAATATCAAAAAGAAAATTTTCAAGACGGAAAAAGAAAAATGAAAATTGTTTGCTCATTTGTAGCGGTTTAAGAAACGCTACTAATAGGAAATATCAAAAATTAGTAGTGGTTCTAGAACCGCTACTAATTTCATCAAAATTTAAAATTCTCACCAAAAAATTAATTTCATTTTAAACCAGGCGTGTTAATTAATAGCGGTTTAATAACTGCTATAAAAATTAAGAAAAATTTTTAAAACAATACAGTCATTTGTTTCTTTTATTTTGATATTAAATTAAATATTTTATTTTTTTTTAGTAGTTTAGCTAATTTAATTAGCTTATTATTCAATAGTTTAGCTCATTTATAAATTAAAAGGAATAATTTAATTTAGTTGGATAAGTATAAAAATTGTATTGATAATATTATTAAGGATACGTAGGTAATAAGGAACTATTATGTTGTCTACTACAATGTAATTGTGTATAAAAAATAGATGAAAATGAGATAAAGCTCTGAAATATCTGGAAAAAGAAAATGGTGAGAATAATTTTTATGCGAAGGAAAGAAGTACTGAAATAAAAAATTAAAAAACTTGTTACCATATTTGATCATATTGTTAAGCTCCTCAACGCATACAAAAAAATTTGTAAATGAGAGAAAATGAAAGAAGGATAAGGTGAAAAGAAATGGGAGAGTGTTTGAAATGAGATGTGGTAGGGGTGTTTATAGGAATCCGCATAGCATTTGTAGCAGTTAATATCCCCATTTTGTAGTGATTTTTAATTAGTAGCGGTTATTTTTATTTTTGTAGCGGTTTTTGTATTATTTTATTTTTTTTAAATATTTTTTTTTTCAGTTTTTTTAAAAACAAAAATATAATTTGAATTTAATCACTTATCCTCGTCATCCCTACAGAAATTATGTAGAAAATTATTGTTAGTGATGTATTATTAAATTTAAAAAATTTAATTTAAATGATGTGAACTTAAAAAAACACACCGCTGTACAGGTAAATTGTCATCGCCTTCAGGGAAGTAGTTTTCAAAATCAGCTGGCTGAAATGGCTTACTCTCGTAGGCAATATTATCGCCTTCGCCCATGTCGTAAAGGTCTCATGGCTTTAAATAAACGACCATGTACCAATCCCTGTGCCTCTCATCCTCGACATAATAAACCTGATGTACCTTTAAAGCAAGAATATACAGCTCATCATCTTGAGAAGTACCAGTATGAATCGGCTGTGAAAAATTGACTGATGTGATCCCTAAGTCTTCAGTTGTCAATCCCCAAGAAGTAATGGTATTTGCCCACAAACACTTGAACAGCGTCACGATGAAACAGCCTTGATAATTAAGTTCGACCACATCAAGAAGCTTTCCATAGTAAGGGATGCCTCTGAACTGCATGTTGGCGTCACTGCTGCTCACATAACTCCTTGTCCCAAATGTGCCATAAATACCCAAATTTTGAGTTTGCAATCCTTGATTCCGTGAAACCATGCAAAACTTAAAACCATTGACATTGTATGCTGTAAACCTTTTTACATGATCAAGAGGGCTGATTGCAAGAGCTCTGAAATCTGGTGAGTGTGGGTTGTGGTCAATTAGTATTCTGCGTGCAAACCAGGTCGGAAATTCTCTATGGACCTTTATGTCAACTTCCAAGGATGTTTTGTACGGATCCTGAGTTGACGCCTAACATGACTTTTGAATTCCCTGCAATTAATAATAGAAAGGCGATAGTGAAATGAAAGTGAAAAAAGTTACGAAAGATATAGAATAACATGTGAGTGCACAATTCTTACTGTATGAAAGGTTCAACTTGAGTGCAATTAATCAAGACATGTCTATGTGCTTGCAACTTCTCAATTGCCGTTAGTTTGAAGTTCTCAGTTCCTCCATCTGGTTTACCAACACGAGGGATAAATTCTCCTGATGTTGACGCAGGTTTAGGACAATCATCAACACGAGGTAGGCGGTTGAAAGCCATCTCAAGGTCATCAAAGTACCTTGAACGAAAATACAGCATCTCATCCCCTATATAGCCTTCAGCTATAGAACCTTCTAGCCACGACTTATTCCTTACGTAAGATTTTAATTTCCCAAGGAACCTACAAAGTAAAGAAGAGAAAATTGATACTAAATGCTGAAAAGGATGACTAGCAAACATAAGAACTAATAACGAAACACGTATTTAAAATGAGTACCTCTTAATCAGATACATCCATCGATATTGTACTAGGCCAACGACCTTTGTTTCATGAACAAGGTGGACTGTAAGATGAACCATCACAGTAAAAAAGGACGAAGGAAAGATCATCTCCAAGTGACAAAGCGTAAGAATGATTTTGGACTGCAACTGATTGAGCTCCTCAACGATCAAAACCTTAGAACACAACTTCCAAAAGAAAGAACAAAGTTTCCCCAAAACGATGGAAACATTGAGAGGAAGTGCATTCTTTATAGCCAGAGGCAGTAATTGTTGCATAAGAACATGCGAGTCATGACTCTTCAGGCCAGCAACCTTTCAAACCTGCAAGTCAACACATCAAGAAATGTTGCTTAAATACCCATAAGGAACTTTTATTTTCTTTAACGTCGCGAAGAAAACTTCCTTATTCGGTTTTGTGATGGTAAACTTTTCTGACTGAAATTTGTCATGCTCATCTGGCCAAGCGTCTTATGAACTCCCATGGCGCGTACATCTTTCCTCGCTTGAAGATGATCTTTTTTCTTGCCGGGTTCGTTAAGCAGCGTATATAGCACATTATCGCAAACATTCTTTTCAATATGCATGACATCAAGACTGTGACGAAGTAAATTAGTTCTCCAATATGGAAGAGTGAATAAAATACTTATCTTCTTCCACTGCTGAGGCGCCAAAGTCCTGCGCGTCTTTTAGCGAGTTTGTGCTGAATCATCGCTTTTTCCAAACTTGAAGTCAACATGCTTAAGATACTGTAAGATATCTGTACCGAACAAAGTCTAAGGTGGTCCTTTGTTTTCTGGTTTCCTATTGAAGTGATTTCGTTGCAATCTGAACTTATGCCTTCTATCGAGAAACTTTCGATGCCCCATAAAGCACCACTTTCAGCTGTGGGAAAGGCGCACTGTGTCAAAGTCAAAATTGCAAGCTAGACACGCCGACCCAGTATGCACATTATAACTAGATAATGTGCCAAGGCCAGGAAAGTCACTAATCATGCATGCCACTTCTTGAACTTGCATCTCCGACACGGATAGACGATCTTACTGTTACAGCTAGCATGAGTGAATGTGAAATCCAATAAATTTTTTAATCCATACAAATATTCTGGAGAATTGCATGGCAACCTGATCCATGACTTATCCATATCTATTAGTGAGAGAGAAGAAAGTATAGTGAAGAAGATGAGTGAATAGAGAATGATGACTGCTTGGAATCTTATATTTTGAATTTCTAACATTTAATATTTTGTAGCGGTTCATAACCGCTATAGTAACCGCTACTGTGATAAACATTTGTAGTGGTTATATGTATAAAACCGCTACTAATTATCAAGCCGTTGGGAAGCTAATTGAAGAATTTGTTTTGACATTGTAACGGTTATAAGAAAAACCGCTACTAATATAATTTTGTAGCGGTTATACATAATTAACCGCTACAACTTTGCAAAAAGTGGGGGGGAAATTCAAAATTTAGAAGTTGAGTATTTGTAGCGGTTATTTATATAACCGTTACAAATAGTCAACCATTCAATTTTGAATTTTGTTGTGCTCATATCTTTCAATTTATAGCGGTTTTAGCGTTAACCGCTATAAATATGGAACTATATTTCTTAAAATTTTAAAAAAATAAATTATATATATTTGTAGCAGTTATATTATAAAATCGCTATAAATTTAATAAAAGTAAATTTATAGCGGTTATTTTATTAACCACTACTAATATATATATTTGTAGCGGTTATTCATATTAACCACTATAAATATAATTTTATTATATTTGTAGCGGTTTTATAATATAACCACTACAACTATATATAATTTTTTTTAAGTTTAAGAAATATAAATATAACTATAACTATGGTAAACACGGTCTAAGAATATAAATATAACTATTGTAATTAATTCACAAATTCAACAATGCGGTCTAAAAATATAAATATAGCTATGGTAAATACAATAAAAATATAATTTATGAAATATAAAATTATATATATTTATTTATAAATTTTTCAACAACAAAAAATAAATATGTCCTAAACTAAGTAGCTGGGGGCTGATTATTTGGTGCTCCCTCAAGTGGGGCTCCCTCAAATGCTGCTGGATCGGGGTGCTGGGTAGAGTTAACCGCACCATCATCATCAGGAGGAGGAGGAGGAGTAGTAGTCTAGACGATGTACCGAGGGATAGGGGGAACCTGTGGATGTTGCTCGTCCTGGAACAGGCGACTCTATGACCGCTCGAGCATGTTGTTCGTGATTTCACGCCACTGCGCTTGCTGAGTGTAGATCAAATCAGCCTGCAGCTGTATCTGCTGCTGCTGTTGTGCCACTGCAACCTGTGTCCGTTCCAAATCTGATCGTAACTGCTCAACAGACTCGTCCCTCAGACGTCTGACCCCTCTAGAGCTGCCAGCCTCAGAGGCGGCGCTCCTGCTGTAGACTATGCTAGGTCTGGCGCCTATCCCCATCCCTTGTACTTGTCCAGGGTGCTCAGCCTAACCCAAACCCACATTCATAGGAGCCGTTGGGTCCACTGACCCCTGTGACTCCTCGCCCTGGGTCTCTCGTAGCTCAGCCTGCGAATGCTGCGTCCGCTCTTGCCATTTTATGAAACAATTACTTATTAGAATTTTTAATTATTAAGTTGGTTATATAAAAGTTATAATAATGAAATTACTTACAATGGCCACTTTTGCCTGCTGAGAGGTTAGAGTCCCGTCACGGTGTCTGTGTGTGATAGCATAAAACTCCCCATAGTCCATCTGACGGTTCTCCTGCAGTGCCTTCCTCTCCTAAAAAAATTACAAAATTCAATTAGTATTATGAAATAACCAATTAAAAGTCAGTGATATTATGAAAAGTTACCATCTCGCTGTAAGTGATAGCAAATATCTTCGATCCTGCTGTGTGGTGGATCCTGCTGCCCACGACACTTAGTGTTCCTTTGAGAAAGTGTCTAGAAAAAAAACTATATTAAATGTATTAAAACAATATAAAACATTTAAAATTAATAAAGTTCAAGTTAAAATTAATTTAATTTAAATTATAATTTAATACTTAACAATTACAAAATTATATATAAATAATATAATAAATACATTACTTGCCCCTCAGGGCTCCTCCTGAACTGGACGAAACTCGCCCAGTCGTTCGGTAGGACGCCGTTTGCGACGCTCTCGATCAGCTGCTCCAGAGGCATCGTCCCATCCTTATCCACACTGTGGAAGAGATGGTTCCTCCAGCCGTCACCCATCTTCACTAGGGTGTACCTCTTCCAGTTGGCCCGGACGGCAAACCGCGACTGTAAAAAACTTATTTAAATATCAATAATTACAAAAATCCTATTAAAAAATATTAATTAAATAGAATTAATTACAAAAAATATTAATTAAGTACTATTAATTACCTGAACCACCTCCTCCCAAGTCAGGTCCTTCGGCCCCTTCGAAACGTGCCTCCACGTCCTGAAGTGAAGGGGGAACCACATCTAATTCAAGCCTAGCTCGTTCAGGAAGCGGTTGAACAGGTGACCCCCATTGTCGATCGGCTGGTTTATGGCCTCATTCCACGGCACTACAACTCGTAGTGTTCGGTCCATGTTGTTCAAACCGGCCACGTCCAGGTTCCTCGTGGACACGTTTCCTCGCTTATCTGCATAATTTACCGCACGTTAGACAAATTGTAATTCAAATTTAACATTTTGAATTTAAATAAATAATTTATTAAATAAAAAAAATTATATACCTTAGATCGGCACCCAAACCCAGTAGACCACGAAGACGACCCTCGTGGATTGTTCTGCTCTTGTGTCTCCTCCTCATCGAGAAACTACTCCATCCCTCTGGTCCCAATCAGGATGTCGAAGTCCTCGTTTGCACCATAGTCCTCGACGATGATATTTGCCTCTCCCAAATCAGGCACCACTGGTTCGGTAGTCTCCTGTGGGATCGTCTGCGGTGCCTGTGGTTAGACCGACTCCTGTGGGGGGGATGGGTTGAAATGCCACCGTCACCGTCCCTTCGCGCTGCCCCCTCCCTCTTCCCCCAGATCTATTGTTGTCGCCCCGTAAAATCAGTTTGGGGACCTCGGGCTCCTTTCTCTTATCCTGTCTAGAAGCCATATCAACTACAAAATTTCAAAAAAAAACATTTTAGTCACATTATTATGCAAAAATATAATAAAAATAAAAATACATATTGTCTCCGTACTTCAAGTGCAAAAATGAGAAATACTGCAGCAAAAACTCTTCCATAGACGCCTGAACGCTCAAACCTAAAAGAAAACACTCAAAGGAATCTTAAGAAACAAAATGGCCAAACGGAAGAGTGAAGGGAGGAGGTGGCCTTAAATAGGGGTGGCCTTTGTAGCGGTTCCTAAAATAACCACTACATAAACTGCTACAAATAACCTTGGGCAGTTAAAATTTGTAGCGGTTCTAAAATAACCGCTACAAATTACAAAAATGTTTGAAGTTATGTAGCGGTTATGAGACAAAACCGCTACAAATTTAGAGACCTCTCAAATTCTGTAGCGGTTATAAATCTATTACTGCTACAAATACGTGACCTTTCGCATTTTGTAGTGGTTTAATTTTTTAAACTGCTACAAATAAACGTTACACTGTTGGCGCGTTTTGTTCACGCCAAGTGGCACCAACTCTGTAGTGGTTAAAATTTAGTAACCGCTACAACTTTTGGTGGGAATTGCACGTCATATTTATATCGGTTATTTATATTTAACCGCTACTAAAAACGTTGCCAATCTGTCGCACCACTTGGCGCGTAGCTTGCCGCTACAAATTTGTAGCGCTTGAGGCTTTAACCGCTACAAATCTTAATATTTGTAGTGGTTAATTGTAACCGCTACAATATCACCGCTACAAAATACCATTTTTTTTAGTGAATAGCATAGCCCATATACCCATCACCATTCAACTAATCTCACACACTTTACATAATCCCTTGCTTTGTAAGACACCATTTCCTGATCAATACTTATCCTGTCGTCCTTCACATATCGCGCTTGTTCTTGTGGAATATGAAGAAAAGCAAAGTGGGTGGAAATATTTATCTTTTTTCTTCTATTTTCCTCCAACAACTTAAAGGACAATGATTTGAAGAAATAAGGAACTGAGAATATTATACTTTCCTTTAAATGCTGAAGAAGATGTAGAAAGAGACCTCGTGAAACAGTAACAAGGATGACTACGGCAAGGAAATAAGGACCTAAGCAAAGACAAAGATGTGTGATCACCTATGGGGGGGCCGCAAGTAGAAACAAGCCGGAGAGGGGTTAGGTTCTCCCTAGTTCTATCGACATTTTCCCCTTTTTAATTTATTCCAGAAGTTGATTTCTTTTTTTCTTTTGATTATTTGTCATAGAAGTTGAATTGCTTTGTTAGCGTCCAGTTATACAATTATCACTTTAATTTGATGAGTCATCATTTTCTGCTAAATGAAACTAACGGTGTTAAGATTTGAGGATTGAAAATACACTTTATAAACTTAAGGGATTAAAATAATACTTGATGCAAACATAAAGGACTAAATATATACTTTAGCAAAAAACATCATATATATATATATAATTCATTTTTTCAAAAAATAAATATCTTTTAAAACATCATGTATAAACAATTAATAAGTTGTTGATTGAGGTGGTAAAAGACCTCACTCCATAGGAAAGAGAATATAAATTCAAATCCTTAAAAGCACACTTGTTTGAAGAGGTAAATTTTTTTTTGCATTCCAACCCTAAAAAAGAATCATAAATTTGACTAAATAAAAAATCATGTATAAACATAATCCCTGAATCAGATTATGCGATGTGGTTACTAATGGAGGGAAACGAAGCTCATTCCAATTAGGGGGATCATAACTGAAGTCATGAACTCGCTGAGTGGAGACTGGAATGTGATCATGAACCTTGGGAGGAGGAGAAGGTCTGCATCCATAGAGAAGATCAGAGTCACCGCAAAATTCATTGCCTCCTTCATGTTGCAACCACACCAATGCAACCTTAAGCCTGCTTCAATTGACTTGGGCCCCTTTTAGTTTCTTAGTCCATTCCTTTCCCAACTCATATTTCCCTTGGCCCATGAAAAAGATACCATTACCTACAATACCAAAACAGAAAGTATGGGAATGTAACACATAAAGCAACCCAACGCATTACGAATAAGACCCTCTGCTAAACTGTCTTGGTAATTATGAAGGGGCCCAATCGCCTTCAATACAAACTTTTATATTTTGCTAACCGGATCAGACAATACATACAATCCATAAACAATCTTGCACTCCTTGATTAAATATTAGAATATATCTCACATTAAATTAAAGTATACAAAAAGTGAGGTAAGTTATATTGATACCAGGGCAACTTTAACTTATATCTAAATTCAACATCAAAGTGTTTTAAGATAAGTTATTCAACATTTTCAAATGAACCCTCAAATGAATGATTCTAATTTATCATCCGCCACAACTGTGAAAACCGCTAATACAGTAATACACTATGCCACCCTGACTTCATGGACTTTGTCATCCAGACAATGCAGCCAACTATTAATATTCTTGTCGATTCCCTTGGGCCATTCATTATGAAGATCAAGAGGTTACAGAAGATCAGTGACGGGATCAATCTCTTGGGGTTGAGAATGGGCAATTGTTGCAGATCTCTCCTTAACGAAGCTAAGGAAGACGTGGAATCGAACTTCTCTTGTTACAATTGTCCAAAATCTAGAAGAAGCCGAGTATGGAAAACCGAATCAGACTGTCCGATTTGGCCCAAGAACCAGCTGACCAGTGATATAACTGGTCCGGTAAGTGGTTGAACCTATATGACCGATTTAACATTTTTTTAATTAAAAAAATTAATTTAAATTGTTTTTTTATTAATTATATTTATAATTTTATATAAATAAACCTGAAATTTTTATTTTCTTAATGGTATAACCTTGGGTTAGCCCTGATTTAACTTTGATTTGACCCAATGACTCTTGACCCAATACCCCGATCGGTTCAATATCTGGTCCGGTTTTTAGTAGAGCCGAGAATCAGGGCCGGCCCTTGACGGGCCAGGGCCTAACAGGGTCGGCCCTAAAGAGCTTAGGGTCAAAAAAATTACAGCTTTTCAAGACCCGGTCCACAGGGTCAGGAAGTCCTTTTCACAATATTTAACTATTTTTCCTGCGTATTTTCCCCAGAGAGATATAATTAGTAAATAACAATGATTAAAGTTTTAATTTAATACATAAATGTTGTCAACATTAAGGTTTAAATAACACGTCTCTTGCAACAAACAAACATAGTTACTAATGTATAATCAAAGGTAAAATCATGTCCATAAGTAATTCACATAAAGGCCAAAGTATAAGAAGGCAAGAAGCTAAATACTCTAACCTCTAAACAACATAAGTATGACGAGTATCATTTCCATCTTCTTCGCCACTATCATCAATTTCAAGGATATTTGATTGTGTTTCACTTTGAGTAGTAGGTTTAAGTAGTTAAATAATCACAACCTCCACAAGAAATCATAATCTATCAAGCAGAATAATATATAATATGATTTTATTCTAAATAGGCAGAACAATATACTCAAAAATCATAATATGATTCAACTAGACAAAACAATATACTCAAAAATCATACTCTATACAATATGAGGACAGAGTGACATATAGATTCAATAAGGCAATTCAAAAATGTAATATAATTCCTTTCCAAGCAAACAAAAAAAACAGGGCTTAAAGGGCCGGCCTTTTTAGGCCCAACTTCCTTTTGAGGCTTCAATTTGTAAGTTTGGCCCTTGAAGGGCCAGGGCCTAAAAGGGCCGGCCTGACGGGCTCGACCCGTTTTCCCGGCTCTAGTTTTCAGTACCTTGAGAAGAAGGTTAATGATGTAACATCCTCAAATTTTTCTTAGCACTTGGAGTTGTTGTAGCATTAGGATTTAAATATTTATGGAAAATACAATAAATTAATAATTTATAAGAAATATCAAGTTTTAAAAAGTTAATCTATGAAAAAAATATACAAATGAAATACCTACTTACAATAATTACTTTAAAAATATGAGCATGTGTGTGTAAACTAAACATATTATTAGAAAGTAGTACAGAACAGGGAAAAAAAGATGGAAAAAAAAAATGCTGTCTCAACAAAAAAAATATTACTTTAATAAAAAGGTAAACCCTAACCCCCTCATATAAAATACTCTTTTTCCTTCTATTGTCTCATTCTCAATAGCCGCCCAATCTCGAGGTGCTTTTTTCAGTGTTCGCGAACCTGGTCGGTCTAGCTCGGAAACCCGCGAACCGGCCAGTAGATCGGTTCGGTTCGTTGTCCGATCCGGTTTCCTAGTTTTTTTTAAATAAATTTAAATTTTTTTTAGACTTTTATATTAATAAGTCTAAAATCTTCAATTTCTCACTGGTTTGGCCCCAATTTAGTTCCAGTTTAGCTCCAATCTGACCCATTAACCCTTAACCCAGTACTCCAACTCGTTCAGTACCCAGTCTGAGTTCATGAACTTTGACTTTTTTTCTCCTTCCTAGAGCTGACCTTGTTTTCTCTTCCATGGTATGGTTTCTACAACTTTTATGCCTCGTTTGGTACCAATTGAAGAGTTTTTAAAGTATGCTTGGTATGTAGATGGAAGTGAGATATAACTTGGATTGAAATATATATTTATAATGTGACAATACCTAAATACCCTCCAACAAAAAAAAAATTCTGCCCATCAACATGACCCTAACATTCACCGGAAAGAAATTTTCTATTGCCGACGATTATTCAACAACTAAAAAACATTCATCCAAACCCGATCATAAATATAAAACACTATATAAATCAAATTTAAACACATGTTTCAGACATACACAAACAAAAAGGCAAACAAAGATTAAGAGAAGTAGATTTGGAGGTTGAAAGGGGAAGGGTCGACAGAGGTTGAAGAAGATTGAATTGGGAGGGGGCGACGAAGGTTGAAGAAGATTGAAGGGGAGGTGGTGACAGAGGGGAGGGGCCTAAGATCTCAAAGCTCCGTTGTGAAGCAAGGCGAAAAAGAAGTGCGACCTTATTTGTGAAGAGGGAGGGGCCCCACACCTCATTTGCTCATGGTCTCAGATATGCAAGCCTGAGTGTTCTCGCTGACAGAAGGAGAAAAAGGCAAAGGTCATGGGTCTGTTGTCGTGTTCATAAGATCGATTTGGTGCCTTTTCAAAGTCAAAAACCAAATCTAGAGTGAAGAACAACCGCCTACCTTCGTCCTCGCCATCTGCTCGTCGTTCTCACAATCCATCACTGTCACCACCGTCCTCCATCGTCCTCATGAACTTTGCCTCTTTGTTGTTTCACTGGATTTTTTAGGGGTAAAATGGTCCAATGCTTGGGTTCTATGGAACTAGAACCAGTTCCCATGGGGGAAGGTGGGAAGTGTCAATTCTCAAATTTGATGGAATTGGCACTTCTATGGAACACGGTTTCAACCCACTAAACAGGCCTAAAAATGAGTCCCCGCCCCAATTCTACATCAAAAGCCTCACTTCCTTCATACCAAATGAGACATTATATTTCTTCTTCTCCATTGTTTAATGCTATATGTCTTATCTTGTCAGATCTAATTTCTCCTTCTATCATTTTACTGTGCTTGTGTGCATGATGCTCCAAAGACCCACGATTCCTTCCATCATTTTTTCAATATATTTTATTCCTGTCTCTTGGTCTTCTCATCTATTTCAAATACCCACCGTAGAACCCTTTTTTTCGGTTTTCCCTATAGGTTTGCGTAGGTTGTGATTATTATAATTATCTTTTGTGAGTTGTTTTTATTATTATAGCATATATGAATGGTACAAAAAACTGGACTGAACAGGTCGGTCTGACCGGAAAACAGGTGAACCGGTCTCCAGTCCAGTCTGGTTTGCTGCTTAAGAGGGAGGGAGAGTCGACCCGATGGAAACCGGTACAAAACTGGTCAAAACTAGAAAAACTGGTGGGTTCACTGGTTCAACCGGTTTGCTATTCTTTCTTTTTTTTTTTGAAAAATGAGATATCTGTTTCAACAAAAAGGCTTAAAAAGAAACAAAACCATAGATCTAAACTGATATACAAACAATCTATAATATTTTAATACTTTATAAGAACAAATTTTAATTTCAAGGCCATAAAAATTTTAAAAACAAAAAGAATAAATGAAAAAACATTATATATATTATATACATATAACATATAATATTTTAGTCAATTAATTTGATATGATTCAAGTAATCAAATCTAACATAATCAATTAATTTTATCTATAGAAGTTTAAAAATATATTAATATATATATTGTTACTAATAAATTATAATATTTTAATATGATCGGTTCGACCACCAGTTAGACCCTGGTTGACTTATTAACCTTTGAACCTGTTCTGTGACTGGTTTATTACCCAGTATAGTTTTTTGTTCCTTGCATATATGTATACCCATAAACCTCTTATTTAACCCTGATAACCCGGTCTCTTTCTCTTTCTTGTTGAGTGTGTATATATATAATTTTTTTTATAAAAAAAAGAAAACTCATTTACTAACCACCACCCCTTCTTTTGGTTTATTTTGGTCGCCATGTATATATAGATTTTTATTTCATTCATTACACTATTTCCGTGGAACCTTTTATGCATTTTTCTATCTCTCATTTGTTGGTGGGTCTACTAACTCCAGATGCATGATTTGTTTTTATTTTTTTTGGCCAAAAGATGCATGATTTGTTAAATGGGGAGTTTTTTTAAAAATAAAATAAATGAAAAAACAACTCTCATCAATCAAACCCATGTTTTTCATTCCCTCCTGTGCGTGCAATGAAATACCAAGGCCACTCTCCATCCAACATTAATTCACTTTCCTCCCTCTGCGGTGTATTGAATACACGCACGCACGCACTTTTTTTTGCCAAACACACGCACATTTCTTTAGTTCTTCAACATTATTCCCCATTCTTCCATTGTCCCATCTAAACCAAGTCAACGCCACCTTCTTTTTTTTCCTGTCTTATCTCCTTACATGCTTTCACTATCTACAGTAGGTCTTAAGGGGTGTTGTGTTGGGAAAACAGATTGAAATGATAAATTGTTCAATCTATTCGCACCTTTTATCATTTATTTCTTTTCAAATTAATCACATTGTTCTTATAGGGTAATTTTTAATGCCATTGAGTAGTTTTAAAGTAGTCTTTGAGTATGTCACACCCTCATCTTATGTTCACCTATTTTAGAGGATTTACAGAAAATGATACGCAGTTCAGTGGACAACACATTAATAACATAGATATACTAATATTACGTGCACAATTATGGAAATTCCCCATAGGGGGTTCGTACTTTATAATTACAATTAACGTAGCCTCACAGCACTACTTGGGTGTCTAAGTCAATCTGAGTGAAATGGAGACATCTTCCCGTCTTCGTTCCACCACTACAATCCCTTTGTACAGTTCTCTTCTTTGTTCTCAGCGTACGTTTTGTCTTTTCTTGTTTAAATTGTTGATAGGGGAGGGTGAGATTCTAGGGAATCTCAGTAGGAAAGCAATACCAATATACATGCAAGATAAGTGCTTAATGCATGACATGCTTGCATTACATAACTCATGCTCACACAATGACATATCTGCGTGCTCAATGTTTCAATCAACATACGTATGGCCATAACATAAACAGAAACAGAGCTTCAATTATTCATGTATGTTTCACATAATCAAGCAAAGCAATAACATGCATCAATACACCAGCACAAATATCAAATACATGCAAAAGAGGTAACTTCCCTACCTTAATCACCCTTCCTTGATCTTGAATAATGTGCCTTGATTTGTGTGCCAATCCCTCAAGCTCTCTACCTAGTCCTAAAATGTCAAACATACCGTTTAGACACTTCCGTAGTATTTTTTGTGGTTATATTAGTCTATGGTAAGATTTTACCAAAATGCCCCAGGACACCGGCCCAGCCTCGCCGTACTAGGCCCGAAGGCATATTTTCCCAAAATTTTAACTAGGACTATTCTAACTTATATTTGCCCAAGAAATCCATTTCTGGGCTCAAAATTACCAAATTCACTATAAAATTACAAAAATACCCTTGACAGCCCATATTTCAAGTTTTAATGGCGTTTTCGTAATTATGCTTTTTCGGCCTCTACCTAAAAAGTGACCAACTGTAACCCCACCTATTTTCGCCTACTGCATCCAATGGAATCATCTATTTTATGAAAATCCAACTCCTTCCCTCAGATATGGTCTTGGCCGAAATATTGGTCAAAAAAATGGGAAAATGGAGTTTTTGTGTTTTAGCTTCCAAAACTTGTACTTTTCCACTTCTAATCCCTTATTAACTTATTTAATCACATTATATTCATGATTTAAAGAAATTTGGGTAGCATAACCCCTTATGATTATAGCTTTTCCAATTTTCCAACTCAAACTCACCAACTAACAACAAACTTCAACAACAACACCATATTAGTTTAGATCTAAGATTTATGAGGTTAACTCTTGAGATCTTGAATCTTTTGTCTCTAGGTGTCTCCTCTCTCTCTCTCCTTGAGCTAAGAATGTGTCTTCAAATTCATGGATTCCATGAAAAAGAAAGGTTTAGAGAAGGATCTAGAGACATGCTACAAGAAAAACTAAAGAGATCAACACTTACCTTAGCTTCTTCTTCTTCCTTCTCTCTAACTCTTCAAAGTTTCCCAAGCTCTCTCTCTCTCTCTCTTTTTCTCTATTTTTCTTTGGTGTTGGATGAAATATGGCTTGAAAGAGGAAGGAGAATATGTTTTTTAATTTGGTCTTCTTTCTTCCTAGCCCTTGATCTCATCAAGGGTTGAGATTTCAACACTTGTCAAAGACACCATTCCTCCTCCCATACCTCCCACCATGCCTTCTTACTTTATGCCATACCCCTTCATCATGCCTTCTATTTTATGCCAACCTCCTTCATCATTTAGTTTCAATTGGATTGGGACTAGATTCCCTTCTAGTTACACAAAACGTCCCCTCTCCTCTTTACTCTAACCAAACCCATTTCTCCTCCCAACTAACCAAACTAGCACTTAATTTCATGTAGCATTTTAACATTTTCTCTTCGAATTTAATTTTTCTTCCTCATTTTCATGTGTTGGGCGAAATTATGGAAGAGAAAGGGAATAATATGTATTTCATTAATTCCATAATTCAATTAAATGAATTATGTATAATTACCTAAAATTTCAAAATTCTTGATTTATTCCATCAAGAATAGTTCAATTATACATTTTATTTTATTTTCCTTGATTAATTGAAATTGAATCCAATTAATCGGAAAATAATTAATCTGGGGATAAATTGGCAAAATTATGATTTTGCTATCACCTTTATAATTTAATTCCTTTCTTGAATTAATTTGCCCATTTCCTTATGAATATGAATATTTCAAAATTGTAAAGTTCCAAATTTCATGAATATTCACCATTTTATTGAATTTCTCAACTAATTATAATATATTTTTGGAGAATAAAATTTGGGGTGTTACAGAATAACCTTAGATTAGTCTTAATTAATATATTAATAGATATTTATGTGTGTGATCTTGTAGACTATCATTAAGCGCTTTGGAGTAACTATTGTATGCTTACTTGTGACTTAGGGAGTGGAGGTAACTCTGAATATTCTTCTATATACTTGTAAATTATTTATAATTGTGAATGACTATTTTCTAATAAAAACAAGGGACTAAATTTTATATATATATATATATATATATATATAAATGTGTGTGTGTAGTGTGAATTCTCAAGTAACATTACAATTAAATTCCTTTATATATCACTTTATTCACATAGTTAATAATTTAATTATAATTAATGTATTATTGGATTATTGTTTCCTTTTAGGTATGGTTGAATATGTGATGATATTTGATACAAATGGAAGCATAATTGATTGTACCTTGTCTTTTAATGATATTATATTTATTGGTGATTGAATATAATTATCATGGCAGTTGCCTTTGTGATGGGTTGGAGTAAGGAGGAATTTATATGTGAGATCTTTTACTACATGGTATGCCAACACTCGGTGCACAGTGGATGACATTTGTCAGAGCCCCTTCTTCCATGTTTTTCTTTGGCGGGGATTACATTGGAGTTGTGGAACATGTGACATCTCCTTAGTTATGTTTTTCTTAAGGAGGGGAGTCATAGTCCATACTTAAGATCTACACCTTTGGCCTGATGTACCTTAAGAATTAGTGAGCTCGGAACAATCTAGTCAAATGTATAGGTTTTTATTGGATTATGTGTTAGCCTTTGGCTTCAATAAGCGGTATAAGGATGAATGATGATATAAGGGTGATTGCATCTTGCATATCGCATAATTGTATATTACACATTCTGATGAAAATAAGATTGACATAATGATGCTTAAATTTGCAATTGTTTTGTATGAGGATTATAGTACTTAAAAATATATATGTAATTAGTTATTTATTTACATCATATGTGGTTTGCTTATATACGGTAGAAATTTTCAGTAGTTATTGAGACGTGAAATCTTATTTATATATATTAACATTTTTTAGGTGATTGTTCTAGTAGGATGCAAGGGAAGGCACTTATGGAGTAAGCCTTGAAGGCTCCTTTGTGTTCCTTGAGCACATATTATGTCATTTTATTTGTCATAACCCTAAAACTTCCACATTTTTTACTTGTGAAAATGTTTTGAGGATTTAAATTGACACCATGGTGTGGGTTTTATTTGAACTGATTATGTATTTTAATGATTTGGATGTTGAAAATCCTTATTGGCTATATGTGAGAGGATACTTTGATTAAATATTTATCTATTTGGCTTGAGGTATTACAAATGACATCAATAGTTGTAGAAGGTTTGACGGTGCTCACTAGAGAAGAAGAAGAAGGCAATGAAGACGGCGAGAAGAATTGCTCCATCACAAATGGATCAGAGGATGATACTATAATACCCCGAATTTTGAGACTTGAGGCTAACGAATAAGCCTGAGATTAGTGGATTGCTAAGCCCCGGTTTAGCAAGATCCCAAATTGTGATTAAGGGTTAATGACTCCAAAAGTGAATGTCATTAGTGATATATGGACCCTTTTGGAGAGTATGAGGTGAACTGTGATTCGTATGCGTTGTGAGCAGTGCCGAAACCCTGTATTTAAGTTTAATTATGTAATACCCCGAATTTTGAGACTTGAGGCTAGAGAATAAGCTTGAGATTAGTGGATTGCTAAGCCCCGGTTTAGCAAGATCCCAAATCATGATTAAGAGTTAATGATTCCAAAAGTGAATGTCATTAGTGATAAATTGACCTTTTTGAAGAGTATGAGGTGAACTGTGATTCGTATGCGTAGTGAGCAGTACCGAAACCCTGTATTTAAGTTCAATTATAGGTTAACATCTAAATTGATTTAAAATAGAGGGGAGGGCGCATTGTGGAAGAAAAGGAATGATATGGTGTGTTTGGTGGTGAATCAAGAGGAATTGCTGTAATTAGGGAAAAACGGTAAAGTTACGAACCAATTGGTCAGTTACCAAAGAGGAAACTCATTGATAACTTCAAGATCAATGGTTAGGATATATTTGTGCAAGAGATCAAGAGGTGGAATCAAGTGTATGTGTGTGTATGTGAGCTCATGGAGGTGTGACAAGATCTTGACAAGTGTCACAATATGGACCCTTGGATCATGGTCAAAGGTTCAACACTCTTTCCTCTCTCTTTTCTCTATTAGGTCGGCCAAATGTGCATTGAAAGGCCAAAAATCTGATTTAACTTCATCATCTCATATCTCTCTTCATCCTCCATGAACGCCAAGCACAAGGAAGAAAGAGAAAGGAAGAGTTCAATGTTTAGGTGAGATAATATCCTCTAATGCTCTAATATCCTTCTATAATGTTGTTCATAGTGATGAGAGCATCATCTCTATGGTTTTAGATTCTTGATTGAAGGTGTTTGAGAGCTTGAGAAAGTTGGAAGGATGAAGAATCAAGGAATTGATTTGGGAAAGGGGAAGAGGTGAGTATTTGAAGTCTTTTGATCTAAGTTTTGTGATTTGTGGAAGAGTTTTGTGAATTGTGAATTTTGCCCTGATTTTGTGGTAATTTCTAAATTCATGAATTTTCATGTGTTTTGAGGTGAAATTGGTGTTTCATTATGTTATATGTTCATTGGAATTGGTTTGGAACTTTGGAAAGTAAAGAATTGCAATGTGAGTTTGAATTGTGACTTGTGTTGACATGTTGTGAGTATTGGTGAAACATGTCAATGGAATGTGAATTTGGTTGATTTGGTTTTTTTAATGGATTCCTTATAAAAATTTGTGTGGGAATGATGTTTGGTATGAAAATGGAACCCTTGGAAGTAAAGATGCAAAATCTGAAATTCTGTCTTTTGAAACTCTGTTCTGGACAGTCTGCTTGTGTGGACATTTTGAATGGGCAAATGGTGTCTACAAATTCTGAAACTTTCCAGTCTTAAATTTCACATCTTAAGCTTCAAAATGGCATATAATTTGTGTCATTTCGTTTTTTGAACTGGGATTTATGTTTGCCCAAAGTTTGATGTCGAAATTGGGCTTGATTCTGGAGCAGTGTGGATATTTTGTAATTCTGTATTTCTGTAGTTATAGACAGCCTTGATTCATATTTTTCCTATGAATAGAATTTAAATATCTTTCATTTAGCTTTGGGATCACCTCGTTTCAATTTTTTTGGAATTAATTATGAATTTTTGAAGTTGCCTTGGCTGCAGCAGAAAATCTTGGCTGCAACGCAAAAGTTTCTGTGTGCGTTTTGGCCTCGGCTAGAAATTCTTGGCTGCAGCCAAAATCCTTCTGTGCGCGTTTTGGTTGCAGCCAACCCCCATTTTCAATACTTGGTAATTTTGAAAAGTGATTTCCAACCTAGTCTGTCCCAATTCTTTCAAGCTTTTGTTGAGCTTATTATTAGATACTTAAGGGACTCAAATGACAACCAACTTTAAGTGATATGAAAGTAAGAATTTGGATATGAGATTAACCCTATGCCCTTAATTTGGTTATAGGGTTTGATATTCGCCCTGATCGTGAGCAGCCGGAGCTGGAGCTTACGTGGAAAGTACAAGTTAGGGAACTTACCTCTTCTGTATGTATTTGATAATTGTGTTGGTGTATTGATATAGGTATTGCTTTACTTGATTATGTGAAACATATATGAATGATTGTAGCTCTGTTTCTATTTATGCTATGTCCATGAGTATGTTGTTGAAACATTAAGCACGCAGATATGTCATTGTGTGAGCATGAGTTATATATTGCAAGCATGTCATGCATTAAACACTTATCTTGCATGCATACTGGTATTTGTTTCCTATTGAGATTCTCTAGAGTCTCACCCTCCCTACCAACATTTTAGACAGGGTAGGTGGATCGAGGATGAAGTATGCAACCAAGGGCGACGATGACTCCTTCGGGTTGTAATCTTGTGATAGTTGGTTATCAATGCAAGTTTGGGATTAAGTATATTTGGATATATGATTGTATAGGTTGGAATGTATATTCGAGTATGTATTTGGTATCAGAATTTGTGTAGTCCCCTATTTAGAAAATTGTAAAGGGCGAATGTGCCTTTTAAAGCTTAGATTAATGTAAGAAATCTGGGATTGCCAGAAATTTATATTGTGCACTCTGATAGTTACACGAATGTGATTTATCTTCGCAGAGTAGTTATATTCAATATGTGAATATGAGACCAGGTCAATTAGATTTTGAAAAGTATTTGTGAAAATTCTATGTCAAGGATGGGATTATGAATGAGTTTTAACAATTATGGGTCTCTATTTCACTTTAATCGCGTATTTCAGATATAATTATGGAAGGGGCTTACAGATGCAATCAAAGGTGGTGCCAAGAATGTGGAAGTTGT